>JAFELO010001470.1:243175-288158 GCA_017140195.1 Eumaeus atala
TATTTTATAATTATGCAGCAGAGAACAGAGGATACTTCGGAACTAAATCACACTATAATCTGTAACCTGTATTGTGGTTGTACAGGCGACGGCGGAGGCGAACAACCTGACGGCGGTGGCGGAGGCGCGCGACGCTTACACAACGCTGATGGAGGAGGTGTGCGGCGGCGCGCGCCCTTACCTGCAGACGCGCCTGCTGGACGCCGAGCACGTGCGCGCGCGCGACAAGGCGCTGCACGCATTCCGCGCTAAACGCAAGATGGGCGGCGACGACTTCAGCAAGGCGTACTGCGACCAGCTGATCGTCGTAAGTGGCGTTAGCAGTCAGAATCTTATAGTGACTACAGACGTCTAAAATCATCCGCATACATGTTGTGCAAATGTGTTTATTGCTGTATTTAAATCTTCCCCTCACGAAACAACAACATAGCAAATTACGCTACGCTCACGGGAGATATCTCCCAAGACGTATTCCCTGTCTGTATTCGTATTACGCTCTAACGATAATGAAGAATATATTCCCTGTTTAGGACCTAGAAGAACAGTTCCAGCAGTTCCGCGCTCACAACGAGAGCAAGAACATATTCAAGGCGGCGCGCACGCCGTCCGTGCTTTTCGCCATTGCGCTGTTCTTCTACGTGCTGAGCGGCGTGTTCGGGCTCGTGGGGCTTTACCCGCTGGCGAACCTGTGCAACCTGGTCATGGGGATGTCGCTGCTCACGCTGGGCTTGTGGGCGTATATCAGGTGAGAACAACACCTTTTCTTTTGTTTTATTTTCAATCTTTAAGTTGAAGGTAAGGGATTATTTGCCTCAAAATATTTTGTTTTGAAATATACGTTACTACCTGAGCCCGACACACACTTGAAGCCCCTTGGGTCGGCTGGTTGGTGCCTAAATTCATTTGTCCTATTAGAAACCAATCATATAAAAATAATAATTTACAGGTTACGGCTCAGGTATATCTGCCTTGCCGAGTTTTGTGCGAGTTTAACACCCGTCAGAAGGGGGAGGGGTTTTATGAGTCCTATATATATAGGACTACGATACGATATTTCTATATATATATAGTAATTTTATAGTGAATTTAGAATATAACACTGTTATTTTTGTGTATTGTTAGAGTTACATGATGTTTGACTTTGATTTCAGGTATAGCGGAGAGATGAGAGAGTTCGGGGTCACCATAGATGACATGGCCAACTGGCTGTGGGATAATGTGAGTATATTGCTAAAAAGATCCTGTTTTCACTTTTAGTATTTTATATTCATACTGAGATTTTTGGATGTGGCGCATTTCAGGTAATGAAACCAGTGTACCAGGCTGGGCTGGAGAAGGGCATGGAGCACGCTGCGGCGGCGGCAGCGGACCGCACGCTCGGGCCTTCTCCCTCCAGCACCAGCCTGGGACGGGACTCCTCACGCGCCAACGGCAAGCACAAGAGCTTGTGATGTCGCCGCCGCGCCTGCGCCCCTCGCACGCACGTGGCCCCGCGGCCCTGGACGCGACGCTGTACTCCGACACTCGGCCAGATCCCGGCCGGTTGCGACATTACTCAATACACACAAGAGCGGCCGGATAGGGCCACCGCAGTGCAAGAGCTCAGCAGTCGTTTTGTAGTCAAATGTATGAACCTGACTCGGTGCAAGCTACCATCCGTAGAGAAACACCACAGGAGACACAAGCAGAGTCATGACTTGCCAAACATACAGGGTTGTGACATAGTTTTTAAATTGTTTTGGATAGTATATTATTGATGACCCTATTTCAATGTAGGCGAAAAATTAAAGTAATTAGAAATGGAGATGTGAGAGGAGACAGAGGGCTCCGGGAGCGAAGCTGAACCAGAGCCAGTCTTAAAGCAATACAAGTGTAACAAAGATATGTTGAAATAGGGATAGACTACGTGTCTGAAATTGCTTCTAAAAATTTACTCGCCTTATTTACTGTGTGATGCTCAATAAAAAAAAATAACAATATCAGGCAATTCTTTAGTAAAAATAATGTCCAGCAATAATTATCGGGAGTGAAAAGTGTGTGTGAGGTATGTGAACAAACTGTAAGTGATTAAAAAACTATTTGAAGTTCTTATGTGTTTTCTAAATAATAGTTGGTTAGTTTTGTCAAATATTACGGTAGCAGTGGTGACTGGTGAATGTGGGTGTTGTACAGTCATAGAGAAATTTATTGTTAAATATAGAGATAATTGTTTGTTGCTTTATCAATCTCGCCACAGCTCGTGTGCAGCTGCTAACGACACAGGTTGCTTTTAGTTCACTTTCTCCAAATCATTATGCACATTTAATTTATTAGTCAATTAACCTGCAACATTGGATTGATGAAGCAATAATGCTAGAATAATTTTGATATAAGTATTAATTGAAATCATGAGAATAACAAGTGTAACATACACATATATATTTATACATTTTAAATAACTTCCTCGGTGTTCTACCTGACAGCGTGCCGGACTATTTCTTGTTGCCATGACACACAGATGCCACCTTTGTCTGTTAAATGGTTGCATGCTTTTGAAAATCTTAATACTAGAAGTATTAAGATTCAGACTTCAGTGCAAGGTTGGATTTGGTAGTTGGAAAATATCAAGAGACTCACAGATTTATACTGGATGTTGTTTAAGTTTAAAAATTCTATTGATTTTTCATAAACACTAAATAACTAAAGCAAAATAACCTTATCCTTGATTTAGTTGTTCATATTGAGCATTAATTTTATCAGGCATATTTTCCTATGGCATCGTCTCCATACTCTGGTAGTGCACAAACAAAACATTAATCATATTTCCCATTTAAAATGATTGTTTATTCTTAAATTTCACTCGTTGTGTAGCACACAGTAATGTACTTAAATCCGTGTTTTTATTTCTTGAATATTGGAGACTGGGCTATTCTTATGTATGTGTGCTCAGAAATCAACATGTAAACTAACATTATTAAGACAGAAACCAACTGTAGTACATGCCACAAATATTTAAGGAGCGACTTGCTCCTTTTTAGCATTTTATAGCAGTATATTTTTCTTTTATAATATCTCTGCTCTATTTCAGAATTCAAATGGCAAAAGAGTGTGCCAAAAGATGTCACTGTGTCACTGTAATTGAAATAACTTCACATAAAAACAATCTATAAGACCCTAATAGTATCGGACCCAGTTTCGGTGGGGCCAATTTTTAAATATCTAAAATCATAAATATGTAAATGTGTCATGGTTAAATTGAAGATAAAAGTTATAATAATATATAATAAAAGTTATAAAAATAAAATAATTAAATATATATTAAAATATATGTGCCAAAGTTTTTTACAACATGTTTATTTCAAAAGTACATGAGTCTACAGGTCAACACCGTACCCGCATTATTTTATCCAACAAATGTCCGTTCTACGTTTATTTATTGCAATACAGGCAGCAGCTCTTTAGTTATCTCATAGTATATATGATATTACCATTGCTAATACTCAACCACTGTACAATTTTGATGGCAGATTATTTTAGGCATTTTACCTATATTATATTTTTCATAGCATAAAGGCAAACAAACAATCGAAGCCCATTAATATCCATATGGGTACGCAGATTTCTTGCCCTCCCTCACCCTTCCTCACCTATCTTCTTTTTTAACCGATTGGGCTGCAGTGTACCCAGCACTTGCTCAGACAAATATTGAAAAATGTTACATTACAAGTTGACGAAACCCACGATCTTCCGCCCACATTATTTTATGTGAGTTGTTTGTATTGTTATGTATAGATATCACACGTGTAGTGCTAAGTATCTTTTGTATCGTAAAAAATTATCAGAATGTAAAATTACTTGTAAAGTTTACGAAGTTAAAGGTAGGATTTTGTGTACAAAAACAAAGTTATATGGATAGCCCAGTCTCTGCCGGGTGTTGCGCGTTGTATATAAGGAAGACGTATCCCCTCTACGAGTCCCCTATGTGCCAATTGTAAAGTGTTTTATCTTGTGACAGTTATTGTTGTAAATTGTTCAGAGTCTAACGTCGTTGTATCTGAGACGCAGCGTTTTAATGATTGTTTAAAAAGTTGTTCACTTTTCACATTGTTTTTTTTTGTGTATAATTTATATTTGTAATTGAAAATTCTTTCTATGGTTTAAGAGATTGAAAGTAAATATTGAATTTCATATTCGTGTTTATTTTGTTGTGTTGATTGTTCGATGACCAGGTTGGTCAATGATCTTGTTAAAGTTGACGATCAGGCGATCATTGGGTTCTCGTGGGAAGAGTACTTCCAGTAATCCGGTTAAAGGTTATAAACGATGCGTCCATTGGCGTGTATTGGTGCTAACGTTGTATGTGTTACAAACGTATTGGGTACACTGCCTGTCTCTCTTTTTCGATCACTTCTTTCTGCAAAATGCGCTTGTGAGATTAGATGTACAAAGATGGTACTACTTTCGCGTCTTCCTGCTTTGCTCACTAGGACGGCCAGTCGCCGTCATATTTGCCTATGGCATCTCCATGAGTGCGGCACATAATGATGAATATAACTCACAGCGAATGACATGCCGTTAGTTAGTACACGTACATCAACTATTGGAAATCATAAGTAATTGGATCAATGCAAGGAAAAGTGGTTCTACGCATATATGGAAACAATGTATGTGATTAATCTAAGTACCACCCACTAAACTACACGACAAAATAAAACAGCAAAAAAACATCGTGTAGTTTGTTTTATTCATATTATAAAAATATTTCTTAAAAGTACAAAAATATACATATAGAGACGCGACGGTAAGAACAAATGAAACAACACTATCAATAACGTTGCGATTCTCAATATACGAATAAAATCACACAGTAAATTAAACCTCGGTACGTTCTAAAGCCACTTCACATTATATATAAGAGGCGTAGTATATATTTATTTGAAATTGAATTAGTCCCAACTCTCACACTCTGAGCACAAACTTGCAACTTGTGAATCCCAGCGGAAACGGATCACCTAAGTACCCACTATACCGAATCTATATTCTATAGACAGTTAATAAAGCTAAGAAGGTCAAAAATAAGTACGTACAACATATACCTTTAGGATGTCACTTAGAATCGATTACAGAACACGTTCCAACGGTTTTTAGAATGTTTGTATGTTAATCGGTTTATTCGAACGCGCATCACGCGGAAACGGCTGAACGGATTTTGAATCTGTCGAGAATTCCCCCGACCAGTTTGTAAAAAAGGGCTTTAAAAAAATAAATGATCCCCTTGAAATAAAATATACGAGCTCGAGACCGCGAGGCACTACAAGAGTTCGGTAAATTAGAAACGCGATCGGCGATTACGTTAGTTTAAAAAAAGTATATGTACTTGCATTTTTCCTGTGTAAAAAATATAGTTTAGGTGCCTGACTCAGTGTTTTTACTGACTGAAAGCCATGACCCATTGTATAGTATATCATATCTTCTGTGGCTATGGATCGAGTGTAAATGTTATTGTGTCAGTGCTGTACTGTGACGTGATTAAGGGTTTTTTTTGTTTCTGTCCAGACTGCTCGACAAGACAGCCGACATCGCTTGCGTTCCTAACATCTGCGAGGCCGTTTTTATTACCTGCAATAATTTGATTTTAACTTAATTACTTTAGTTTTTATTTAAATATTTAAAATTAATCTAATTTCAGTATTAAGAGAAAGGTACAATACGATTCCTCGAGCTAAATGCCCACTTACGATGTTCGCATTCTGGGACTGCCCATGGCAAACTGAAATATTTTATAGCGTCAACATTAAAAAGAATATATTCGTCTCAAATTACTGACCTCTTCCGAAGTTCCATCGAGATGCGTAATCAGCTCGGTGAAATTTCCTGTCGCTCTGAAATTGTAACACTTTATTTACGTTTCAGCAAATAGATTGGTTCTTAAAAATTATCTAAAAATTATAATAATTAATATAATCATACAAAAACGTAGTATAAGGAGGTAGGTATAAATTATAATAAAGGTAGAAATGAATCTTCGGAAAAGAAGCTAACTTGAGATTACAAAACCGGCCAAGTCCAAGAGATTGGACAACAGTGAAGTGTGAAAGCGAAGAAACAGCGAGTTGTATTCATCAGGTAAGCTATTTAGGTTTACTCCTTTCTCCTCTTTTCCTGTCTTCTCCTCGTCTCATTAGCCTCCAGGTTATCTTGACCAACTTTTTGAATTATTGTCACTCACTGTACATTAGTAAATAAAAAAGTTAGGACTTACCGCGAGTAGAGCCAGGTGAGAATGAGTATGATAGCGACTACCACCAGCGTGTTCGCAGCCATGGAGATGAGTCCCAGGCCCAGTATGGACGCTACTAGCCCCAGCACGTAGCCCAGCACTGCCAGCGCAGTCAGCACGACCGGAGCGCCCATCCGCCTCAGCAGGCTCTTATCGTCGTTGCGCAGCCGGTACTGCTCGAACTGCTCGTCCAACTCCTGCGGCATACGTGGTACGTACAAGTGCGGGATTGAAACCTGCCTCTCCACACATTTTAGTCGAAGTCCCGCGTGCTTCGCTGAAGACAATCAGCATGCAAGTGTTAACAATATTATAAATATTAAACCAGGTTATTTTACGTATATCAGTGAGTTTAGTTATTATCATTCTATTATACTTCCATTCCATTATATATCATTTTTATTAGTCATATAATATATATAATAATTAGACATCTCACAATTAATTCAGATAAAATGTCTAATTTGATTGAAGTGAATGTCATTAAATATTAACTGAAATAAATAAAATAAAATATAAAACAGAATTAAAATACATTAGCAAAATAAAATTCATTTAAAAAATAGTTGATACTGTAATAACATTTTTCCTAAAGAATTTTTGTGAGTTTTCTTTCAAACATAGCTGTATTAAGCTCTCTTAAGTTTTTTGGTAATTTGTTATATATTTTTGAACCCGTACACAATACACTCTTTGACGTCAATGCCGTGTTGCGAGTACTGGCGCGTATTCTTGCTCCGTCGCGTCTGTTTCTGACATCAGGGGAAATAGGTTTGGGTTGTTTTTAACAAATAATGCCATTTCAAGTATGTATAAAGAGGGGAATGTTAATATTTCGAAGCTTTTATATATTGGTTTACAACTATCATTTGTTTTCATTTTAAACATACTACGGATACGTCGTTTTTGCATTTTGATTTAATTTGAATGAATTGATCAGCTTTATTCCTGGATCCGCCACCGAAATCATCCTCTGATTTTGTTAGGGCGGCTACGACGCGTTGTAGGACTCGCTGTGAGGACACGTCGTAGAACACAACCACTATGCTATGCCTACCGATCATACTTTCTTCTTCAATATAACTCGAACATTAAGGTCTGCGGAGTAAGATACAGTTTCAATACAAGACCATAGAGATTCCATCCTTTTATGGCATCCGTAAAGTACGATAGGTAAAAAAAATTGCCCGTAATCGATTTGTTTAGTTAGTATAAATCATGACCCATTGAGATATAGGTGATAGACGTGCAGAAGGATTTCAAATAAGAGGCTATTAGAGATAGTGCTATACTGCATTGCAGTGGAATTGGGCCGGCACGACCGATGGCCACAGCACGTGGCCCTTGGGGGGACGAAAACAGGAGGGCAACGATCCGGCATAGTAATTATGCGGATGTTCATGGGCGTCGTTAGTCGTAACCAAGCCAATTTCTCATCTCCCCCCCCCCCCCAGTAATGCAAAAAAGGAGGTAAACAAGAATATTAATACGAGCTGGATACCTTGATCAACTTGGTGCTGTAAGTTCCCTCGAGCTCGTCTCCGCCCATCTTCTTCTTGGCGTGGAAGGCGAGCAGAGCCTTGTCCTTGGCCCTTTTGTGCTCCTCCTCCAGCAGCGCCGGCTGCAGGTACGGCTTGGAGCCGCCCACCCTCTCCTCCATCAGAGTCTCGTACACGTCCCGCGCGTCCGACACCGCCGACAGATTATTCGCTTCAGCCGTTGCCTGGGAAAACGCATTTAATACTGGCTGGCTAGCTGCATCCCGCGGTTTCACTCGCAAGTTTACTTCGTTTTGTAATCTCCACAGTAACTTTACTTCAATAATCACGAACATAACAAAAAATAATCATTCAAATTGGTCTAATTATTCTCAAGTTTTACACTTAGCGAAATGAAGGAATGTATCCAGTTTTATATATTACAGTTAAGACTTATACGACTAACCTAACCTAGAGATTATTCGATATGATTTCATGAGTTGAGAGTGAGCCAAAGTTCAGTTCCGAAAATAATTTTGGACCCGAACTTTGGCTAGTGCTCTTCGGGCGACGAGACTGACTTTGCGGTCGAAAGGGGGAGGGGACCCACTCTCCTGCAGATGGGAGAGATCCCGTTATGAGACAGTTTATAATAGCTGATTTAACTGTTATTATCAAGGCCAAAGAGGCTTGGGGTCTGTGAAGATTACGTGAATGAATGGCTGCAGATAGCTTGTTTTATATTGGTGTAAAAGTTATATTATTATTGCTAAAGTTATTTAAATTCTTACCTCTAAAATAGACTTCGGTTCTGGCAGATCTGTTCCGTTAAAGATGTTCATGTAAGACTTGAAGTACAGCAGTAAGTCCTTGGCCTTCACCTGCTGGCCGCCAATCTCCTTAGGCACCAGGTTCTCTGGTGCCAGCAGCCCGGGCACCAGTTCATCGAGCGAGTGCTTGAACTCCGCACTTATATCTAGATAAAGTACAAATATCTGATCAGTGTACTTAAAAAAAACGCTTTGTTTGATTGATATCCACTCAAAAATAAGTACTAGATACCATTAAGTACATGACGATCGCTGCCATGATGATTTATGTATGAAGTGTGAACATATGAGACGGAATTGCTATTTACCGCATAAACGGTCATTCTCGTTTACAAACTGCATCATAAAACAGCTAAAACCTGTAAGCGAGGTGGTGACGGCGCATCACTATTGCGATTTGCGGACAGGACTCGTACTTACTTAAGTGCCTACGTACCGCCCAAATTTCCTTTGAAGTTCGGATTAGTAGCGACGCTGAACCCAGGGTGTGGCATCAGGAAGCAGGAGAGGTGCTCGAAGCAACTGGCGATGTGCTTGCGCAGCGACTGCAACTCTTGGTGCTGACCTTCTCGTATCTGGATGGGTTTTATAAATATGAAAGTTCGTCTGTTTGTCTCTCACTTTCATGGCTGAACAGTTGGACTAATACTTTTTTTAGCGTGCCGTAACCCCCAATATAATTAGGGGTAAAATTTATATATATAATTTTACGCTGACGAAATCGCGGATAATCATTAGCTAGTTTTATACTGTATAGGTAACAAGGTATTTTAGTGTATCTTGCATGACCAGACCAAACATTATGGTCAGGATAATCAATGAGAAGAACATCTTAGGCATGTATTTAGAGCCTCGTACTAACCGCCGTTCTTAAGCTCTTTTACACTTTTCCCCTCACGGGCCGCGAGCCTCTCACACACCGTGTGTTCGTAACTTGAAGTTGTTATTTTGTGAGCGAGAAGAAACTCCCCGCTCGTACCAGGCCAGTGCGAGTGACAGTAGCAACGGTATTACTTACCAAAAGCCTCTTCGCCAGCAGAGCCTGCCCGCCTACGGCGCCGTAAGGGTGCTCGTAGGGGAAGCTCCAGTCCCGCACTAGCAGCTCCAGGTGCTGGAAGGGCTTGCCACTGCTGCTCTGCTGCGCCAGCCGCCCGTAGTCTGTGAACAGCTAATAACGCCAGCTATTTGAATATTCCACGGTTTTACACTTGTCTACAAAATTTGGTTATGACAAGTCCGCTTCAGTTTCTCACTCTAAGGATTCTGTGTCAAGATGTCTCTGAGGGTTCTGTGTGATGAGTATATAATATAAGAGTTATCAAACTTACATTTGGGGTCATATATATGCACAAATCTATCTATACCTAAATAGAAACGAAATACCACTCACTAATTAATCACGGAATCTCGGAAACTAACAATTACAAACTTGGTATTTCGTAGGTTGCTTTCACTGTACAAACATCCCTTAAGAACTAATTTTACGAACTCCACGTGTCTAGGGGTGTAAAGTCACGAAGGTCTGATTCTTTTATAAAATTTTAACAGTTTTGTATAACACTACCCTAGGGTATCGGCTACGCTAGTGCACAAAATAATTTTAAGACGCAGACAACTGCAACTATTGAACTTCCGAACAGCAACTATTGACCTGGTGAGTGCTTTTTTTTTTTACTTTTACCGACGGCGTATATGGAGAGACCACTCTCCGAATCGGAAATTGAAATGAATACGCCTCCAAAGTTTTGTCTCACAAGGGCCTAAAAAAGGGCACATTAAGACCTGTATAGTGGCACATGGAGACCTGTATGAACTCTCTACTTTTATTGAGGACTTTCAAAAGGAGATAAAGCAGATGATGCCTGCAATGATGTTGGCACAAAAAGAAACAGTAAAGCAGATAAGTAGTGACGTAAGAGAAATCAAAGTTATTAATTATAATGTTGAGAACTCAATATATTTTCTCATGCAGACGAATAAGGAACTAAACGACAAAATAAAAAGACTAGAGACTCAAAAAAGGATGACAGGGAGTATATTACAATTCTTGAAGATAAGGTAGAAGATCTACAAAGAGGTATGAGAAAGGCGAGCTTGGAGATCAAAAATGTTCCAGCCCTTGGGCAAATGAAACCAAAGAACACCTAATTGAAATTGTAACAAATTTTGGTAAGAGTATCAATTTACTTTAAGGACATTTACAGAGTTCCCGGAAGAAAACAGGGCATACCGAACTCCACCATAATTTTTGACTCAACGTAATAAAGTACAAAAAAGACTTACGTAAGGATCCAACTAATACTTAAAATAACATTCAGAAGATATAAATTATAGTAATGACATTTTACAAAAACCAAACCGAATTATGAAAGACAACAACTGGCTATCTCTACAAAAAATTCAAAAACCTTATGGGCGAATATATATAACGTAACAAACCTTAAATAAAAAAGGACAAGTAACTCGGAACTACTAACTGTTGAAGCTTCTGCATTACAGTCAGCTAACTACGTAAATCTAGCTGGTGTTGAAAAATCTTCTGCTGAAAATATAATGAATAATAGCCAAGTAACAAGTGACACACATAACAAAGTACTACATAGCTAATCATTTGTCCTCTTAGATACCGAACATGCTCATGTAAGACATACTCTCAGGAATTTTTACTCGCATAGTGCTACGGGATATGACGGCATCCCAATAAAATTTCCGAGGTGGCAGCTCTCATTGTTGTTCCCATTATTTGTCACTTTATCAACGTTTGTTTTAATATTATTATATCAGCCGGTACTTCCAGCGGCTTTAAAGGTATTGATTATCACTCCTGTTTTCAATAGTGGTGATAAGAACGATGTTAACAATTATAGGCCTGTCTCAGTTCTAACAGGTATTTCGGAAATTGTGTAAAAAATATTAACCAATAGAATAATTGATTAAACTGAAAACTATACTTACTCTCAGATACTCAGTATGGTTTTGGACGTGGTAAATCTACTGAAGATTCTGTAGAAGCTCACACGTCTACATTTGTTGAAAATATTGATAAAGGGAAAAAAATTCACTGTCACATTTCTGGATCTGGCAGAGGCATTCGACATCGTGTCGGTGCCGGCTCTTGTTAAAAAGCGAGAGTACTAAATAACTCTTAAAAGTCCTATGCAGACGACAGTGTTATCGTTTTCTCGGTTGACACATGGGGAGATGGTTAAAGAACAACCTACTTACCCTCAACATTACTTGATCTAACTGCATTTGTTTTATGCTATACGGAAGTTCTCAACCTGACAATAATTTCTCGATTCGACTACATGAATGCTCCAACATAAATAGCGCCAACTGTAGCTGTGCATGCCTGGATAGGGCGACTTGCATTCCCATCACGGTTCAAGCCTCGTCGTGGCGGTGGGGCTTAGTAGCCTGGGGTGAACCCAGGCGAGGCCTATTGACCCGAGGGTGGTCTTAGCACCCCTCTTATAAGAAGAAGGGGCTTAAAGATCAGGAGGAGGAATCGCTCTCGGTACCCCTCTTATAAGAAGAGGGGACCTAAGAGCAACAAGAGGTGGCACTTTTGCGCGCGGGGCAAGGGGTGAGGGTGGGAACCTCACCCCATTGCACTGTCAAAAACTCGGTGGAGGTTGTCCTGTAATGCTGGTCAACCCCATCTGTGGAGGTGGAGTTGGTTCCTTAGGGGGCTGACTAGCCGTCGAGGTGCCCTGATGATTGTTGTTCCGGGGCACTTCACCAAGGGCGACACTGATGGCACTCGCGGTGCTTCTTGTAGGTATTCGGCACTATCATGTGCTGCGAGTCCCACACACCACTGCACCCCACCCAGGGCCGGTGAAGGCACGAAAATGCTTTTCCCCGCATCAACAAAAAAAAAGGATGACTTGCACCAAGTATCTGGGTGTGTTGATAGACAAGCGATTGTCTTGGTTTACTCATCTGGAGTTGGTAGCAAATGGAATTATAAAAGTAATATGGGTATTTAGAATCCTTAGACACATAGCTAATAGTGAAGTAAACTATACACAGCACTGGTGCAGTCTGTTCTTGCATATTGCATTACGGCTTGGGATGGGGCAGCTAAAACAGAATTCCTTAGAATAGAAAGTGCACAGCGATCTCTCTTAAAAGTCGTGATCTTAACACCGTACTATTGTCTAACTTCTGAGCTATACTCATTAAATAAGGTACTCAGTGTAAGAAAAATATATCACAGTAAAACCAACGGCCATGCGTACCGACACATAGTCCTCAGTGCTAGATACAGGATGAGTCTCAAGGAGGCGGTAGTCCCGGGCCCCGCAAGTCTTAGGGAGCCCCGTGTACTAATGAAAAAAGAAATGGAATCCCAGTGGAGGAGCTTAATCCGACGCTCACAGCCCTACCCAAATCTCCCTGTTCCTGACTACAACTGCCCCACAAAGTAATGACAGGTGAAAGTGTGACATGTTTTACTTGTGCAAAAGACGTGGGTTGCCTGCCTCGTTATCTAATGTTAAGCACCTTCCACCACAGTCGTCTCGTCTCTAGAATCATGACTGCTGTTCCACCGGAATAGGAGAATGAGGGAAAACAGAGCATACAGTGTCTGCCCTCACATTTATCTTAGTTATCTATAGCGATAAGTGTGATGTCTCTATAGAGATGATGCCGCCGTTCCTGAAGTTTGGCTATGACATTAAATACTTGTAAATGTTGCAAGTCGTCTTCCTCGATGTTTTGCGACAAGTTGTAGATCTGCACCGAGGACAGCATAGTGGAGAGAGCGAACACCGTCGCGTTGTCACGCACCGTCGACTCGCTGTCGAAGGTGCCCTGAGTATCCATTAGGAAGATCACCACCTGAAACAGTTCACGCGGTTCATTATCTTGACGTGATATTTTCTTATAACTCGATGAGCTGTCTGCACGAAAAAGTATGATGATATAATAACGTTACTGACTTGAGAAGAACTGGCGAAACAATCTCAGCGGGACCGATGCCTCGAGATAATATACATGATTTACATTATATTTGCATTTCGTTCGTAAAGCGACTTACAGACAGCCAAGTACGGGCCCCTAAAAAATTGAATGGTTTCCCTTGGGGTAGGTTTTACGTTAGAGAAACCCCTACGGTCTCACTAACGTAAAACCTAGCAGCGCAACAGAATTGTATCGGGCGCCGTTGATTGGTTAAACACGACTGATTTTAATTAACTTTGTTTGCCTACTGGCTACTTTACAGAAATAAACTCCGAAAAACGGTTTAGATAGATGATATTTAATTGTTACAATTTTCTTACTTTGTCCCCATTCTCAAGTGTGGCCTTGAACGGCTGTGACCAGAGCAGCAGGCCAGTGGTATCGCGATCTGAGCCTCCACGCCAGCTGAAACCCTGCAGCGACTCGTCCTCGGAACCCATCCACTCACCGCTCCCTTTCTCCACATACTGAAATTATTATAAAATCAGAGTGTTACATGTAGTACCATGCTGCATTGTAGCCGAATTAGACCGGCACTACCGAGGAATTACCTCTCGCTCACACGACACCACCGCAAAGTTATTATCGCGTTTCGTGCGGCATACCTACAAGGTTCCGGGTGGTCATTGGAGGAAAGGACTCATGTGCATAATATTGGCTATACTCTACGGGTGTTGGTAGTCATCAAAAGCATTTATACTATATAAAAGGAAATACGAGCAGTTGGAGCCAAAAAACGAATAATTTTACATAAGTCTGCCAACATCTGCGAGTCTATGGTGAGAGAGATAAAGAATGCTTATCCTGGGAGAGATAATGAATACTTAACCTGAGGGAGATAATTAATGCTTATCCTGAGAGAGATATTGAATACTTGTCCTGAGAGAGATAATGAATACTTATTCTGAGAGTGAGAATGCATACAAAGTATTTCAGAAAAAGTCCTGAGAGAGCTACTTTTACTGTTAGTCTGTCTCCGACACGAGGTACTCTTGGAACTTGGTCGATATTTAGAGACAGTGCGGTTTATTTTAAGATTTTATTTAACCTGTGTCTTTTTAGCTAATTTCGATTTGAAGTGATATTAAATGTGAAAATAAACAAGATAATAGTACATATCCTGGTCGTGGGATGATTTATTAGATACCTACATTTAATGGGTTTGTTTATTAATGGAAAGCTCAAGTTAAAATTCCGATGCTGTAAGTTATATATTTCCATTCCACATACCTCTAACTATTTTTGTTCAACTGTCATCTTGTAGGTTTAATAAGGTAGTGCCATTGCTCTACTGCAGATGCTGTGTCGAGCCGGCAACAGCCGCATGACAAAGGAAGTCGAAAGGAGTTCAATGTATTCTCGGTATGATCTACTCATTACATTCATATTTGGACTAGTTCTTCCCTTAATGACGTTATCTAAGGATGTAACTATGAAATTCTAGAATAATTGGTTTATTAACTATCCTTCGTTAACGACAAGTGAAATGACTGAATATTTTTATCCATAATTCCAATTTCAAAAGACAATGCAAGGGCCCCACGAATGCCCACATCGCCGCAGAAACATTTGCGAGTCGAGTGTTGTAGGGACTTTGAGGCTATATGGTAAAATTCCTTCGAGTATATTCGATAGATTACTAGAATGGAAACGTGGGTTAATCACTATGAACCTGAAAGTAAACAGGAGTCCAAGTAATTGCACAAAAAGGGTACAGACCCTCCAAAGAAAAGTCATGGCCACAGTGTTTTGGTACTTAAAAGGAACTTTGCTATTTGAATATGAAAATAAAGGTGTGTGACTTGCAAGAGATCAACCGCCTACCATATAGTCCAGACTTGGCACCCAGTGATTACTATTGGTTTCCAAATTTAAGAAAAGATATCCGTGGGTAACGATTTGACGACGACGAAGAGCTGAACGCGGCCTTCTTAGATCCACGGCGATCTTTTCTTAAATTTTTAATGAGCAAGAATTCTGCCAAGGTGAAGTGCTATTTTTATCCGAAATTCATAAGTTAATAAAAAATAATATATTAGGATGTAACAATTGAGGTTATGGGGGACATTAAAAAATAAAAATATTTTTGGGCACATCTTTGTGTATATTCATGCCGATACCGAGGATACATCGGACGCCTCTCGTGGCTAACATGATAACCGTCTTAGAATTGAGGGCTATGCTATCTAGTTTCGTGCCATCTGCGAGTTGGTGGTGGCCCATTAAAGAGGTGAAAAAAGGCACGTAACGCATCTGCATAACTATTGCACTGTATGGACGTTGATGGGCGCAGGTCTCCAATATTATAAAACAAAAGAAGGTTGTTGTGGACCTCTGGGGTCAATCAAAAAGTTTGGGTATCGTTAAGCCACACTTACCTTGTGATGTAGATACCGGAGGAAGAAGTCCAGCAGGAACGACTTGCCCTTCCGAAATGCCCCTGCCACGGAAATGACGACGGCCGCGCGGTCGCGGAGGTCTTCCCGCAGGAGGAGCTCCTCTAAGGCTTTCTCGTCCAGAGCGAACGAGTGGTCTCCTCCGGGGATCACCACTTGTATGCCTCGACCTGAGGCTAATTTCTCCATCTGGAAACAAAGCAGCAAGATGATTAAACGGCAAACGAGCGATTAGCAAACAAATAATTTTAGGATAACAAAACATCTTCACACCCATTCCCTAATGGGCCACCCCAGAGTGAACTAAGTGCTCCACATTCATAACTCTATGCAACCACGCCGATTGCGAGGACACGTGACACCACCTTGAACAGTACCAGATCGATCTGATTATTGTGTCTTAGTGCTAGTCTTATTAGTACCGACATCCTCCCACAGTCGCATGGTATAGGTATCCCTTTGATCTTCTATTCTTTGAAGTCCGACTCCGAACTATCTGAGCATGGCCACTACTACTTCTAAATCCCTATATTCATAGCCAGCAGAGGTAATTACTTACGCCCATCACCTTTCCTTTTTTGCTGATCCTCAGGTTAGGCCTTATCAGCTCCTAGAAATTGTACAACGAGGGGCAGCCGGCAGAGGCAGTTCGTGGTGAAGTAAATTGAAACGAGGAATATTGCGAATTATATATTTATTTGTCTTATTCGCGATATTTTAAATATTTACGATTTTAGTAATTATATATTGAGTTGAAAAATCTTCCTGCATCCTGTGGTGTGACTATAAATTTCCTTACTCGCGGATGCAAAATATGATACTTATTGTTGATTACATATTAGTCGACATAATGAATATAAAGCAATAAAATCAGTGCATATATATTACGCCCAATGACCTATCACACTTCGCTTACTTAGCTATATTTTGAAATTACGTACCCACATAGGTGCATAGATAGAGACACAAGTTCGCAAGACAAGATATTGTATTCTAAGAAGGTATCTACTACCACTATACTGTGGGTTATTGTTGTGATATAGACATATCATGCCATCGCGAAGTTTTATGTGAACCTTTTTATTACCATGTTCGGTCCTACCTACCTACATTTTTTTTTGTTTTGTAAACTTTAGACGCTACTCGCATCCTTCCCGGTCCGTCTACTGCACGGAGATCGTCTTCCCATCTGGTGAACGGTCGACCATTTCGCGGTATATATAAACGCGGCCTTCACTCCAAAACCTTACTGGCCCATCTGTCATCTGCTCTTTTGAGTGTGTGACCAGCCCATTTGCCACTTTAATGAGCCTATTCGTCGCGTGGTATCGGATACTTTAGTTGTCTGCCTTATGACTTCGTTACGAATTCTGTCGGACAGAGAAATACTCAGCATGGCACGCCCAATAGCCCGTTGAGCTACTGCAAACGATGACTGAAGACGATAATGATGATAAATTATAAGCAAAGAAATGAAATGATTTACGTGCACTTGAGTGCGTAAGCACTGACTGCTTTAAAAACGCTGACTAACTCATGGAATACGAAATAACAACGTAAATATTTTTGTTTATATGTAGGTATGTCATCTGAAGCCTGAACTTTCTACCCAAGTTTTATAAAATAAGACTACTGTTTTATCGCGGTTTATGTTTTACAGGCCCGACGATTCAGGAATTGGGAATCGGGCTCTAAGATTGTAAAATACAAAACCGCGATAAAATCTACATAAGTATTCATGATGAATTCTTACCGAAATGTGTCAAATGTTCTCTTGTAATAAAAATAGTATCCAGTCTGTTTACTAACAAATTGTTGAAAGAAGGGAAAAATGTATACAAGGACGTCGTCCTTCGTGCACATATGATTTACGTTACTATAATTAAGACACAAAAACACAGCAGTACGGAAACCTAAGATATTCAAAACGTTAAATATTTTGTCAAATACCTTATCACTTTCGAAAATATCCTACGCGAGATTTTAATGGAATACTTATTAGCGGTAAAAAACATGTATTAAAGGCTGACGTCCTTAACTCGCGCTCTGTGGAACACAACTGGCGTCTGGCGTAATTGTGATTCGTGAGGCAGCAAGGTCGAACTGTGAAAAATATGATGTCAGAGTCGTCGGTTGGGTCCATTAAGGGATGACATCACCGGGCCTGAGAGAACTTCACTGCGGTGACCAGCTATTGTACTACGTATTTACGCCAGTTGTTTCAGTTTGTAGGCGCAGGCAGTATGGAACAGTTTGATACTGCCCGTCCACCAATTTACGTAAACAAATTCGGTAGGTACACAAAACACCTATACACACCCACCTGGGAATGTATTTAACATCACCTTTTTAGGGTTTTCCATGTGACAACTGCTTCCACTTTCAAAATATATCAAAATCGTTAAACAAATAGGTACCCATAGAAACACGTACCTGTAGGTACGTGTTTCTATGGTATACATAGACGAATGAATCATTTAGTATTTTTAGGTATCTCTTGCCTGCAAATACTTATAGTATTTGCAGGCAAGAGTGACCGTCACCCACAGACATCTGCAATCTACTGATACAGAATCAAATTTTGCGCGCAAATTATTATTCTTACGTTTAATTTTTTTTCCTTAATCGAGTGGGGTATCAAAATGTAGTTTTTAGGCTGACGTGCGTGCGCACGTGCGCGTTGATAACCAAAAGACGCTTCCTAAAATTTCATATATCGCCAATAAGCGCTTGTAATGTTAAGTTTCTTGGTAGTAATTTGACCGACCAGGGAAATTGTGTGAGACATCGACCGTAACGCCTTACCGTGTTTTTCCTTTGTAACTTTCCCTTAGGTGACGCTCGTTGTTAAAGAGTAAACTCCAGTCGCGTGTCGGATCTGACACACATAGATTATTATTTTCCATAACAAAATTGGTAATTTATATCTCAGAGAAAACATTACAAAATAATACTTGGAGTTCATTTCACACAAAATGAATGATCACGCCCGCAAAATACCTTTTGTAAGTTTGAGAAGTTTACACACTGGTTGGTAGGTACGGTTGTTTGGAACCTCGGTTGCGAGTCCGACTGTCACTCGACTATATTTTAAGAATGGACTGGTGAACATAGGATTTCGTATTTTTAAGCCGGTTAAAAAGAAGGACGCCTACGACCACACACAAATCCCTAACATAACCAGTCAATATGAACTGTTGGGAAAATTCATTTGGTCTGAGTTTGACAGCTGCCTTAGAAGTCGCACAAAAGTAAAACTAAACAAATGGTTTGGAGTTTGGGTTGTGCAAAATAGCGTGCGTGTAGGTACGCCGTACGCCACTCCCTGTTTACGACTAGGAAAACGTTGCCTTCATAAAGTGGCCGTAATGTTACGGTGAATGTCACTAGAACGTTGATATAAACCAAATAGCACGTTTTCCAAAAGGGCATAGATTGTCACTTTAACGCCTGCTCGTTTTACACAATAATTAATCAACGTTTTTGCGATATCCTTCATTTTCTAGCGATGTCATTCGTCTTCTAGCGATATCATACATCTGGTGTAGTGAGGAGGCAAGAAGGCGGTTTATCGCGGTCCGAGGGACTGGGGCGGTTTCTCCATGTACCCGCCGAGTGCAACCAGACAAGTGGGGGTTTCGGCAAGGATTGGATCGCGATATGTTTACCAGCCCACACCACTGGAGAGTTCCGCGGCTCCGCCACAGCCCCCCCGGACCGTCTTTATGCCATACCTGTACGTATAAAATATTGTAGAAAGGTAAAAATAAAATAATGTATAAAGTATGAGTAAAAAGTAGAATTGTAAAATAAAATAGTGGTAAATGGTTCTTTAATCCTTGTTGCCAAGGGGGTCCTGGGATATGTTTTTTGGTCTGGTGGTCTGTTGTGCCAGGGAGCTATGTTTTTAATTAGATGGTGGTCGGATGAGTCGGCTTTATCAAAAAGGTTCTGGGATATGTGTAGGATGTGTTGGTCTGTGGTGATATGTAGGGCGCGGTGTATGACGTCGTTTCTCACGTAGCGCGGCGCTCCGGCTGCGAGCCTGAGGGCTCGGTTCTCCTTGGCGCGAAGTCGCTGTTTAAGCGAGTCCGCTACTAAGTGGTACCAAGCCTGCGCCGCGTACGTTAGTCTCGAACGTATGTATGTCTTGTATATGGCAAATTTAATTTTGATAGGTAAGTGTGCATTCATAGCAGGGCGTAACAGTTGTGTTGCAACCCAGCGCTGGCTACGACGTGCTTGACGTGGGCTCTCATATTCAAGGCGTGATCCAGTGTGACACCCAGGTACTTACCGTACGGACCCAAAGGATCGTCTCGCCGGCAATCGTTAACTGAGGTGGTGGACGTAAGGATTTGGACATTAGATTATTGCGTTTTACTGGTGTTCACTGTCAGGCGCCATTTCTGGAACCAGTCCAGTAAAAGTTTAAGTGCTCACTGGAGTTTTTGGGCCATGTGGGCTGAGTTCATGGATAGCGCAAGGAAGGCTGTGTCGTACGCATACAGCGCTAATGTGGTATCCGCCGTGGTCGGGGTATCGGCCACATACAGGCTGTAAAATGCGGGCGAGACACAGCATCCCTGCGGTACCCCCGCTGATATCGGTTGGGCTCCCGAAATGGCGTCTTCCACCCGCATGCGGAACGTCCTATCTTGCAGGAAGAACGCTACCACTTTCACGAGGGACGGGGGACTGGAGTGTCAAGCAGCTTGTGGATAAGACCATCGAGCCAGACACGGTCGAAGGCCTTCTCGATGTTCAGGAAAACGGCGCCGGCCGTTTCCCTTTTATTCAACGCGCCGGTGAGCATGTGTATCACACTGGCGAGCTAGGGGGTGGTGCTGTGCCCTGGTCTAAAGCCAAACTGTTCTCAGCGCTGCGGCAGGTAAGGAGTCATCAATCTGAAAAATAGTCCCTTAAAGACTTTGGAAAGGAAATTGTACATAAGAGAGAGATAGGTCTGTAACTAGCTGCTTTTCTTATGTCTTTCCCCTATTTCGGTATCATAATAACTAGGCCAGTCTTCCAAATCCCTGGAAGTGCCCTGTCCGGATGATGTATTTAAAAACCCGAGTAATGGTTGCTATAGTCTTGGGGGGTAGGCGTTTGAGCATGAGGTTGGTAATTTTGAGCAGTGACAGGGCACGCTGGATTATTCCAGGGGAAAGAACTAGGCTAGGGTCGGCCTCAAAAGAGCTATGTGGAACTCGCTTACGTGCTGCACCACCTTTTCCACATGCTCGCCGGCTGAAGTAGAAAAGGGAGAGAACTGACCTTCTATGTGTCTGGCATCATTCATCTGCTAGCGATATCCTTCATCTTCTAGCGATGTCATTCATCTGCTAGCGACGTCATTCATCTGCTGGCGATGTCATTCATCTGCTAGCGATATCATTCATCTGCTAGAGATATAATTCATCTGCTAGCGATATTATTCATCTTCAAGCGATGTCATTCATCTTCTTGCGATGTTATTCATCGCTGTTACGGGACTTTATTACGAGACTATTATAGAAAACAAAAGGGATAGTGGACTGGTGACAGACGTGTCAAATTAAAACTGCATCTGTACCTTCCGAATCACATCTTTTTACATCCAAAGAGTGTTAAAGACGTTTAAAGAAGTAACAACCATGAATAGGCGCGTGTTCACACAATGTCAAGTGTCCGATGCTCACGTAACACCCTCGCTATATGTGTGTGCGGGTCCAGGTGGACTGAGGTATGCACTTACCATCAGGTGACTTCTCGTTGGTCTGCTTGTAAGAAAAAAATAAGGTTCATTGTGGAAAAATCAAATATTCAATAAAAAAAAAACTACAATAAAAACACGTGGTAATGTTTATCATTTATTATCTGCTCATATTCAGCAAGTTTTACCTCTACAAGAATAAATTATGTACCGACTACTACAACTGGCTGCTAGTCATACATACATACAACTATACTATTCACGCTATAAGATGTTATGCGCCGCCCTTCTTAAGCTTACAATATAAAGAAATTGAATCCATTACTTTAACATATAGAAACATTTGGTTAGAAAAAATTGAATCGGATTTATAATGGAATAAGATTATTTTAAATGCTAACAATTTTAAATTATATGGAAAGTGAGGTCTGTCACGCATATCATCTTACAGAGCAATAACATGTTTCAGGTGAGATATTGCACAGTGCCGAAGTCTCACTATTATTGTCATTGTGAGTGTTTAGCAGAGCCGGATTATCATACTGCATGGAGCATTCATATCAGTTGGAAGTCCAGCGTGTGCTAATTATTAATGCATCATTATCTAGGGTCCCTATATGGTCCATCGGTCTGTTTCGCCTTTAATTAGACAAATGACCCAGCTATGATGACTAATTTACCATAAACATTCATAGTATATATCATATAAAGTTATAATTATGATCAACTGTGAAGAAATCACATGATGAGACAGAAGTGACAACATATTCTATTTAAATTACATAACGACATTACTTCCATCAACCCACGGCAACAACCACGTCACAACTGAACCGTAGGCCTACTAATCCATCTCGCATGTTACTGTAACGGACGAGTAGTATTCTAAAACTGTCAAAGCTTAAACATTGACTTTCAAACTTATAACCAAAGGACCAAAATAAACGAATGATGAAATAGGTACTTTATTGTACGCTATTCATATTTTTTTGTTATTGTAAGATAACAATTTTGTATGAGGAGCATTTGGTACATGTCAGCCATATGTAGAGAATGGCAGAACCAGGAATGTATCGTTTGCCATTAGACATTTTTTCACTGACTGTGTTTGTGCTGTTGCTATTTGTATGTGAGCCATCTCTCTTGCTCACTCTCCATCTGGGATCATCACTTCTGTACAGCTTCTGGCCGTGTTAGATCCTAAGGCTGTTCATATTTAATCTTTCATTAATCCCACTCCACAACGGTACATCTGTACGTATATAAATGTCGTCTAAATATGTTATATCATAGTCTACATTTTCAAATTTACATAAGTATCAGCTGCAGCATTTTCTTTATTTAGTATTTAGTACTAATGTTTAAATGTCAGCGTTACTACTTTAGGATGTTAGTTATTTACAAAACCTAGTAATTCATATCCACCTTTGTATGCAGGTCAGGGTCGTTGCTCATCACATTCCTATGCCAACATTTAATGAAGTTTCAATACCTAATTAATAAAATCAGTACACTTGAGTGTTCTCAACTAATATCGTTTCTATGTGTGTATTTAATTAATGTAATTTATTTATATGGATAAAATAATTAGCATCCTTAAAAAGTACACTAAAACTACATCTACTGTAATGTTGAACATTATAGTAGACGTAGTTACAGATTTATAATAATCACTTATGCTGTACCAGCAACAAACCGCAATAAAACGAAGAGGTCTAAAATGTAATTCATACCATACATAAAAGTGCAAAAGTAGCTGTCTTGATAATCACACTCATCACTGTTTCAATTGTAGTCACCTTCATCATTTAGATAGTAAAGGTGACCATTCTCTGGTCTGTTTACATGTGTGACCGTAATTACTAACACTAGAATGCTATGTGTCAGCACATGAGCACAGCACAGATTTCATCTACTACCATGAGTCAAATGTTATATTTGAAAGAAGTTACCAACCCGAACTACTGAACATGTGAAACTTTGTCTTCTTTACTAAGATATACAGATACATAGATACTTGTGTATACAATTTTATATATATAAAATTTCAGATTTATATAGACACCCAGACTACTTACTTACTTCATGCAATAGACAATTTCATGTAGTGCCAATACTTAGACACCTAAAAATGTTGTGATGAGTATACCATTTTATGCCGCAGTACTAACAAGGCTCTATGTTATATTTTTATGCCACGGTACAGACAAGGCTCTATGTTATATTTTTATGCCACAGTACAGACAAGGCTCTATGTTATATTTTTATGCCGCAGTACAGACAAGGCTCTATGTTATATTTTTATGCCGCAGTACAGACAAGGCTCTATGTTATATTATTTTTTAAGCTACATACAAATTATTATTTGTCCTATAACCTTATTTTTAATTTTATTTTGATATGAGAATTATGTACATAATTTACTTGTTTCTGTTATTGTAAAACAATCTTAGCCATCGTTTTTAATACATTGTGCATTCAACACTTGTCTACTGAGTATTTAGTATGTCACGTCTAAGACATAATCATAAAGGAAAAACACTTAACTAAACATCTTCTTTATTACAGACGCATACTCCTTGTTCACTCTCTCCACATGGGGCCTTAGCTCTTGAGCTTTGAGTTGGGAGGCCTTGTCGTTGGGGTCAATAGCCAAAGCATGCTGTATGTCAGTCCAAGCTTCTTCGTACATGTGCATGCCGTTGTATGCAATACTCCGTCTGTACAATGCCTTAAGGTTTTCTGAATCCTGGGACAAGGCCCTACAGCATAGGTCCAACGCAGCGGCAAACTCTTGGAATTGTAGCTGACAGTGAGCTAGGTTGTTGAACAGCTTTATCTAAAAATTATATTGTTTATTAGTTATAAATAAGTCTAGTACATTTGGCATTACAAGTGTATGCAGAATTGTCCTGGTTTGATGTCCAAAGAACATGTTAAAGAGATCTAGTCTGGGTAGCTGTAGCCATCATTTAAATGTTGTAAATGTAGAATATTTAATATGCAGATCTTATATCTAAAGATAATATATATATATATATATATATATATATATATACAACATATTATATATTACGTATAGCATATAAAAATAGGACAATTGCCTTGAATAGACATTCATCATCATCAGCCGAACGACACCCACTGCAGAACATAGATCTCGTTGGTCCATTGTAGGAGGTACGCAGGAGGCCGTCCCACACTCCGTCTTCGTTTGCAGGGCCGCCACTTGAGAAACTTTCTTCCCCAACGGTTATCGGTTCTGCGAGCAATGTGGCCTGCCCATTGCCACTTCAGCTTGCTAATTCTCTGAGCCATGTCGGTTACCCTGGTTCTCTTGCGTATTTCCTAACTTCGGATCATATCTATAGCTCTTTCCATAGCACACTGAGCATGGTTAAGAGGCCCACATCTAGCGGCCAAGTCTCGGTACCATTTGTCATCACCGGCAATACACACTGGACGAACATTTTCGACTTAAGGCACTGTGGTATTTTGGACGAAAAGATCTTCTTAAGTTTCCCGAAGGCTGCCCATCCGAGTTAGATTCGGTGATCGACCTCTTGAAGTTGGATTTACGTAACTGGACTTTTTGTTTCAGGTACGCGTACTGATCTACAAATTCAAGAACTGAGTGTCCCACATAAACTGGTGTAGATGTCACGTGAACATTAGACATGACTTTCGTCTTATCCGAGTTCATTCTAAGACCTACTCAGGGAAAATCTATAGAGGTCATGGAGCATCTTCCTCAAGTCTTCCAGCGATTCTGCCATGACCACGATATCGTGGACGAATCGAAGTCGAGTGATGTATTCGCCATTAATATTGATGCCAAGCCTTTTCCATTTCAGAAGCTTGAATACATCTTCCGGTGCAGCGGTGAACCGTTTCGGAGAAATTATATCTCCCTGTGTCACACCTTTCTGCAGCTGGATTGACTTCGAGTTATTATCGTGTAATCGGACCGACATTGTGGCTTTCTAGTACAAACGCTTCAACTTGTTCGAGAGGTTGTGAAGTCGTCATACCTGCACGATAGACGGTTCGTGATAACGCTTTGGAGTCTTGTCTGTTTAATTTTTTTGGTTAAAACTTGAACCCGACCGCCTGGGCAGCGTGTACAAACCTATTGTTTAAATCGTCCGTTAAATCGCATTCAGCCAGGCATTCAAAGCGATTTTGGAGTTCAAGTGGAAAATTTTCGGGGTTTTGGCATTGAGATGGAATTGGAGGAAGTGTAGTCTTCATTAACCATGACCTTTAACCCTTGTATTGATATATAATGTGCTTCTTACTATCCGGTGATCACGGCCCGTTTTTAACCTATTGATCACAGACATAATTAGATATGTGGCGCCTGGTTGACAAAATGTAGTCTATCTCCTTTCTTGTCATTCCATCTGGACTGATCCAGGTCCATTTGCGATGCGGCTTCTTCTTGAAGAAAGAGTTCATCATATAGAGTGCTTCTTTCTCTAGAAATTCAGCCAATTGCTGGCCCCTGGAATTACGCCTCGGCAGGCATAATTTACCCATCTTTAGCTCATCGCCGTCTCTCATACTCAGCTTTGCGTTGATGTCGCTCATCACCAAGGTATAATGCGACTTTGAGGCTTGGAGGGCCTTCGAGATGTCCTCTCGTACATTGCCTCCACCTCGTTGTCGGAGTGTGTCGAAGCTGGGGCGTAGACCTGTGTAACCTTCAACAAATATCGTTTGGTAATTCTGAGTGTCAGGTACGCCACCCTTGTTTACACATTTCCGATCGCTTCCACGTTATTAACGAGTAGCTAAACCTAACCTAATCCTCGCGTGGCGAGCGTGTTGGGGATCAACAGTATGGAAAACTTTGACAAATGATGCTGCTGCCTATCCTAAGTCGGCATTTTGTAGTTCCACCTATCTCGGAACGGTTTGATCGCCATTCTTCGGTCGACTGACTGCGCTGGTGGTGGACCACACAGCGGGCGGTGGGGTCGTCACATCCCGACGCCTAACAATAATAGATATTATGGGCCAAATAATTAAATAATACTCGAAGTTTCAGTATTTGCATATTAATAAATTGTAAACATGTTACCACACTCGTGGCAAGAAGTTTCTTTGAAAATAAGGCTGTAGCTACTGATGGCACATGTTGTAGAACTTATTCTCACTATCCTAATAATAGTTATATGCCACCACTGCCATGTTGGTCATTTCTCACTGCACTTTAAAATGACCTCACTTGTTATTATTTTAATTCAACAATCACAAGGCAGCTCCTTTATAAGTAATATTTTATAAATAAATTATAAATAAACTCAAACTAAAACAATGCAGAAGGCATTGAATGAAGTTATTCCCTGTGTGGAACAAAATTCTCATTTTCAAGAGGCATTATGAATGTCTCAGAACTGAAAGATCTTTTAAAAGTGACAAACCAAGTAAATGTTACACAAATATTGAAACATTTACCTAAACCTTATGAAAATGAGTAAATAACATTTGTGTTGACACGAAAACTACCATTCAATGGTTTCATCATCATCATTATCAACCCTTCTCGGTCCACTGCTGGACATAGGCCTCTCATCCATCCCGGACCGGCTACTGCACGGAGATCGTCTTCCCGCCTGGTGAACGGTCGACCAACACTTCGTTTTCCTAAGCGCGGCCTTCACTCTAGAACCTTACTAGCTGATCTGACATCTGTTCTTCTGAGTGTGTGAGCAGCCCACTGCCACTTCAGAGAGTATATTTGCTTATTGCCTATTATATATGCCTTTGTGGTCTATGAGATGGCTTTTGGTTCTGTCGAAACCTGGGCTGTTCTGGAAGCTTTACAGCGACGTCAGGTCGATTGGCGATACGTCGAAGAGCATCGTATGACGCTGCTTTTATGTCCATTCTGATTCCGGGAGGTCAAACAAGGCCAATCCAATTGCATCGAGGAGTGCGACAGGGGGATGTTATTTCCCCGAAACTGCTCACTAATGCTTTGGAGGACGTTCACCTGGGCAGAATGCGGCATAAATGTTAACGGCGAGTACCTCCCACGTCTTCGTTTCGTTCACTGGAGAGCTTCTTGTTGCACAGCCTAAGAGAAACCTCCCGACATATTGGCCTTAGTATGAACTTGGACAAGACATGGGTCATGTTCCACTCCCAGGGCCGGTCAACGTCGATGGTGCTATTCTCGAAGTTGTAGACGAATACGTTTACCTCGGGCAACTATTACAATTAGGTAGATATAAATAGAGGAGGAAGCCGATAGAAGGATTCCCTTTGGTTGTGCTGCATTTCGGAAGCTTCATTACATTCTCACGTCGTCTACACCGCAGAGATTTAAACACGAAAGTCATCCAATGCGTTCTCCCCGTGATGACAACAAGGCCAAAACATGGCCTCTTAATTTGGGACTGGTCTGAAAATTTGCGGTAGCTCAACAGGCTCTCGAACGTGCTATGTTGGGTGTTTCTCTGTGCGACAGAGTTCGCAATGAAGTCATATGACAGGAAACTAAAGTATGCGATATTCAATGGTGTATCCATTAATTAAATTTTTTTTGTAGCTTTGAATGTACCTCTTATACATAATATTGTTCCATAATCAGTAGTATCTCGTAACTTAGCTACGATGAATAAAGAACATTTACTGTACTTAGCAATGTAGTGTGATAAATATTTCTATTAGTAGAATAGCAACTTATGTACCTTTAATGCTTTTATCTCCATAACCCTCTCCTCATCAATATTCTGTGTGTTGATTGGTTCAATAGCAACCACCATTTTCAGAGACTTACTAAACCGTCTGAAGCCGTCCATAATCCTTTTATCTTTGACCAACTGTACGCCTCTCTCTTTGTGGTGCATGGCTGACTCGAACAGGCGCGCCCAGCTCCAGTCGCTTATCAATTGCTCCTCTGTTACATCGATCAGTTCTATTATACAGGATACGTCTTTCTTAAGGGTTCCAATGCTGGTCTTGTATGTTAATCGGACACGAGACTCTTCACCGCAACACATTTGTTGCAGAATTAACTCGATATCCCGGTCAAGAAAACAATCAGAATCGCCAATTATTACGTTTCCATCAAATGAAGGTGTAAATATACAACTATCGGGCTCATATTCGGTAGCACCAACACCATTTACACATTTCACACTTTTCAGTCTAATTTTACAACGAGCATCTTCATAGGGTACTAAATTATAATCGCCCGGAGTTATAATTGTTTTACGAATTTCCCGATCTGGTCGCATTGCAATACCCTGTTCTTTGTATATTTTTGAAGCCATTTAGATTTATTTTAATTTAAAAAATAAATTGAATTCAAAAGTAATTGTAATTCACAATCAAAATTCAAAACAACACCTTAGCTTTTGCAAATTCTAGTTATCGTTGTCTTCTTGTCCTAATTTACACACTATTCTGCCAATGTCATGACAGCATACATAGAGTGTAGAATAAAGCATGGCTACACGAACGGATGGACAAATCTGTCCGCGACCCTTTTTGAACGTTTCCATATCAATACATAAAATAATGAGTATTATTACGGAACCATCACAAACTATTTGTGAAAACGGAAAGACTTTTCTCGGACGTGATTGATTTGTCAACCCATAGTTAACAAAGAGCCATAGCGAATAAAATCCCACTCGATACCTTTGTTCGGTTGTCTACCAGAGGGCTTACAGAACTAGCACCACTTTAAAAAAGTATTTCACTTTTTTTAAACTATTTTGTAGCTTTACATATTAACGTCATAAGTTCGTCATTTTTCGATAACTAAAGTCTAGTCTTAGTACGACTGTAATGTATTTATAATCATTTAGACAATTTTGCATGCTGGAGTTGTACCCCAGATATTTTGCGCATTATAGCTTATACTCATAAATTATTATTAATTTTATGCTATCAAAGAGAATATAACTACATTTAATCTCTTTAAATGGCATAGGCAATCAAACTTTGAAGTTTTTGAGATCAAAACGAGCAGAAATTTTAAATATATATTGACTGCGTAAAAACAATGAAGAGTCGAGGGCTTCTACCTGGAGAGCATTCGTAGGGGAAGATTTCATGGCTCCTAGTATTATACGTAAGCATCGATATTGCGTTTTATCTACTTTGCCTTGCGAAACCTTGCAACATGGTTCCAAGAGAAAACAGCCATAATCAATTACGCCTCGGACAATGTCATTATATAGTATTTTTTGAGATAATGGATGAGCCCCCCACCAAACACCCGAAAGTCATCTAAGAATGTTAATATCGGACTGACACTTTCGGAAAATGTATCAATAACATTGTGTGTGAAGTGCCAGACAATTTAGAGTCGAAAATAATTCCTAAGAATTTCACCTTATTTCTGATTGGAATTGGATGATCCTGGAACACTATGTCATTATGAGGGATAATTCTACTTTTCGCAAATATTACTACCGATCTTTTAGGAGGAGAAAGCGACATACCATAAGATGTAAGCCATTGTTCTAGGTAAAATAAAGCTTGATTTATGTTGCTTTGAAGAATGTCAATGTTTGAAGATACTGAATAAATGTTTTTGACGTCATCGGCATACTGCAGAATGTTTCAAAAGGGAATAACTGACTTCTCAAGATCCGAATTGTAAAGGTTATATAATAAGGGACTGAGGACTGAGACCTGAGACTTGATGAAGACCTTTTCAAACACGTCTCAAAGACGAAAGACCTCCATAACGGATCTCTATTGTTCTGACCATGAGTGAGCTGCAGATGAAATTACACATTTTCTCCGGAATGTTCAGCTCAAACAATTTGTTTCTGAGCAAAGGAATCCACGTTATCATATGCAGTTTCTATATCTAAGAACACACCAACGAGTAATTCATTCTTAGAAAATGCTATGCGGATGTCAGTGGAAAGGATTGCTAAGCTTTCACTACTACTCAAACCTTTTCTAAACCCAAATTGGGACTTAGCCAGCAAGTCATTACTTTCCACGAACCATTCAAGGCGGGCTTTAATCATATGTTCCATAATTTTAAATAGGGAAGAGGCAGAGGCAATGGGACGGTAAGAAGAATCTAAATTTGGATCTTTACTAGACTTGGGTATAGGAAGTACTAATTGGTTTTTTCGCGAAGGAGGTACATGGCCGGATCGAAAAAAAAAAATTTAGGTTTAGAAATAATTTTTTTGAGGCGGAGCCAGATTTTATGATAAAGACATAAGGAATGCCATCTAGACCAAGACAAGTATTTTAGAAGTAGAAGAAGCGGAAAGAAGTTCTGACTTTGAAAATGGATCCTCAAATCTGTTATATGCAGTATTTCGGGGACAGTGAAGGGATTGATAGCGAATCCTGATGGGGGACTCTTGGTGGAACTAATTTATCTACAAAACCTTCATTCCAAAGATATGGGACATTGCTTGGTTAATCGGTTACTAAAGAGGCAAGGCAAAATCGTTTAACTTGTCTCCATAATAAAACTGCGGGGGTACGTGGGCTAAAGGAAGTACAGAAGGATATACAACCCAATCACATCTTTTCTTTAAAAAGACGCTTTGCCAAGGCTGATATTCTTTTAAAGACAAGGAAATTATCCATTGTCATAAATAAGCAATATGTTTCCTCAGCTTCTTTCCTTTGGTGTACCATATCACTCCTACCAAACATTCCGCTTCCTACCAAGGTGGAGAAGGTTTAAAATGGGACATGTTTTTGAGTGGATTTTTTTATCTGCTGAAGACGACGAAACTATCATAACAGACCTCTAAATTTCCGATATTAATGTTAGGCAAAGAACTCACACTAGAATCACAATCAGTTGTAAAGTGATGCCATTTTGCTTGACATTTACCATTGACAGGTGATATTTTAAAAGGGGAGTTTTATTGAAACTATTGAAAGAAATTGAAGGATTGGTAATAAGGATAGGTAGGTGATCACTACCACTTGAATAATGTAAAACTCTCCAATATAGAAGAGAGATAAGGTTTGGGGAGCAGAAAGATTAGTCCACCGCACTAGGGCTCTGATCAGGGCGGGTCCTACGAATCGGACTACCATTATTTGATAAACATATATTTAGATTGTCGATAATATCCACCAAATAACAACCAAAGAACTCATTATGTACACTACCCCACATGAGGTAGTGGCAGTTAAAATCCCCTAAAATTAAGAACTTACCAGATAGGGAAGAAAAAAGAGGAACTAAATCACTAGCTTGGACCACAGAAGGATTAGGAATATCTATCAGGAGTATAGGGACATCCTGAATTAAGGCAGCAACAGCATTAATACCAGAAGGGATTTGTGGAAGAGACAAACGTGAACAAGGAAGGCCTGATTTTATGATCAAAGCCACACCCGTATAACCATCAGCTCTGGAACTCGGAATTGGGAAGCCATGTCTCCGAAATAGCAAATACCAGTGCTTTATACAGATTATATAAATTTAAAAACTTTAGGACGAACACTTTGTGAATTCCATTGAATTAGTGGGAACTTGAGTGACTGACATGAGGCGATTAACTTTGTTGGCAACGTGGTCAGGTAAAGGGAATTCGTCAATTTCCGAAAGCATATTAATAAGTAGATCAATTAGGTTCAGCATAAGGTTTTCCCCAGACTCCTTTGTCCTATGAAGGGCAGTCCCGTTGAGCTATGATGGCCTGATGAGCTCTACGGTCGTATCCATGAGAAGAAGCTGGTTTTCGGGGTTAAGGAGAAGAAATTATTGTGCGGCGGTAAGATTGGGAAGGTTGGGAAGGCTCTAAGTAATTTAAGGTCAAAGGTTCTTGGGCTCTGGGAGAGGGGAGAAAATAGTACGAGCAACATCAGAATATGCTCGGTTTATTGCAGAGAAACGTGATGCAGCTTTTATATATGAAATATTTTCTTGGGCTATGATGGATTTAACAGATTTCTGTATGTTATGCTCAGGACGATATTTATCTATATAGAAGTGTGAACCTTCACAGTTTGTGCATTTGGCTTCAAGTGAAGTGACATTACACGATCTATCTGTGTTTCTTTGGCACATTTGAAGAACTTTGGCTTTGATCGGCATTTGTCAGCCACATGACCAAAACGACAGCAGCTGAGGCACTGGATTGTGGGGAATTGGTACGGTTCTTATGGTAAGGCAGTGTATAAACAGAAATCTCTGGATGGAAGAACCTGACCATTAAATGTCAACACAACCAAGCCAGTAGGGATATAAATAGTATTACCATCAATCGAGGACTGGCCTATAGAATGATTCCCAACCATATGGGACATTAGTACAACTAACAAACAGTCGTCCAGGGACATCTCTGTGGGAACATTTCGAACGACACCCATACGAGTACCATTGTAGGAGAGGCCAGTGGCAGTGAACTTGCTTTGATAGATATTAGGATTAAAGAGAAAATAATTGGCAGCTTTTGGAGACAAAAATTTCACGCTAATCCTGTTTCTACCAACCTTAGCTATTCCGTCCTTTTTAATACATTGAACTCGAGTGTTTGTCATAACTTGAACGAATTTAATGGGATTTATGGAAGCACCAGGAGAAGGATGGTCTTCTGAGTGGGAAACATGTACAATAAACGGTCCTAAATCTGCATCTGTATATTTCTCGGATTCTAATAGGCTTGGGTGATTGTACACCTGTTGTACAGATGCAGATTTAGGAACAATCCTTTTAGGCAGAGGAGCCTGAACCTCATCAATGACATGTGACCGTTTGGTACTTTGGGATGAATGTTCCATAACCTCCTCCGGCATCAGGCCAAGCGACCAGTCCCCGGAGGAGGCCACAGAGGCAGGATCAGGAGGCTTGGGAGGAATCGACAGGGTCGTCCTCAGTCGTCATCTTTAACAGAAGTATTATTAAAGAGATTTACCTTTCACACACAAATACACAAAAAGCAACACAAAGGGCAACACAACACACTCAAACAAAACAAATGTAAACACAAAGAATCGACAAATTTCATATATCACAAACAGGTGCTGTCATCAACCCTTCAATTCAAATTTCAAAATTGAAAAAAGAATGGAAAAAATTTGACAGCTGTCAGAAACGCTTGTGGTTCTCACTCAACCCGAAAGCAAAGTCCTGCCATAGAATTCTTACTTCCTTCCAACTCTGACATTGGCAGATGGACATGCAATTAAAAAAAAAAGTTTTGTGAAGTGGAATTACACAAAAAATAATACTTTTCTTAACATGAATTCAAGTAGAAATTTTTAAATAATTTTTAAGAGTGCGTCCGAAACACACTTTTATTTCTTTTAATTTGTGATGATTTGATATTATAAAATTGTTGAATTTGTTCCATGAGCAATACAAATGCTATAAAATAACCGAATATCACCCAAGTCGCAAGTAAGTATAGCAGAGATAGCCTGATGCACAAAGTAAACCATAGAAATACTATGGATTGCCATATGTTCACATATAAATTTGTAACTACACTCGGTTAACATACTAACAACAATGCAATGTTCAAATTCGACCAATGTATTGTACATATAAATACATCGAGTAAATTGGAGTTGTACATAACCCACGCTCTATTGGAATTGTAGTAGTCTCAATTATGCAGTACCTCAGCAACTACTAGTTGGTGTTGGAATGTTCCAATTATTGGGTTGCATACATAAATTACATAAACTTCTATATTTTTCAACTTGAAAATAACTCATCAATGCAGGACAGAAGCTCAAAAACCAAATAATACACGACAACAAAATTCAGATCATTAGTGCATTAATGGTGGTGTCATGTGTGCGAGAGGTTGTGCTGGCCCATTTCGGCTGCATTACAGCATTTCACTACCTCTTACTGAGTAATGTATTGTGCTTACTTGGTGCCTGGAGTTTTGAATTTTCATTCCATTACCTTACATGATTTGCCTATATATAAAATGAAACTCCTGTATGGGTTACGGTAATCACGATGACCGCGCACGGGTCATACCACACACATGTTGTAAAAAACCAATAGCTAAGACAATAATACATGTAGTAACTTTAGCTAATCTTAAATAACTATCAGGATGTATCCTTCTCACAGGCAAAAAAGAAGGGGGTCTATCCCCCTATTCACCACAATCTTGCCCGATGTGTCTTAAAGTAACCAATGAAGCTATACTGGGTAAAAAATAAATAGGGTTTTGCATAACTTGATGCTTATTTATACCTATTTTCTGTGTATGCTCCAGCAGAAACCACAGATGTCTGTGTTGAATTATGTTATGTGTAGTAACCAAAATGTACTTCGTTACTAAAATGTATAACAATTGGTGACTTTATTTTTTAATAATGACGTTTTATGTCCCACTAGCTGCCATGTCAATAAGACTAATGAGTATCTGGCGTATCCCTGTAAAGGGCAAATGTTTTACTAATGTATTGGGGATAGCAAGGTCATCCACTAGTGGTAAGTCTAAAAAATTTACAATATAAATAAATTACAGTAGTTTCAATCTTTGCATACAGCAGCATCTTTGTAAATATTGAAAGAACATGTCGCTTATAGGGGACTGGCCAGCAGCCAATGTTCCCTGCTGCTGACAGATCTGTGCCAATACAGTTAAGCTGACTGATGTTTTAGTAGGTTTAGATCTCGCCCAGGACCAGTGGCAGTGCATAAATGCACAAAACCGTGAGGCTGACAGACGGCTGAGGTGAACACACCTCAGATGTGAACATCTGAAGAGGTGAACACACCTCAGATGTGAAATGTGAAGCCTCGTGAAATATTAGAATAAAAAAAAAGATGCCATTGCTTCTTATATAATTGACTACACTATACTCGCACATTATACATACACATCACAGCAAGCTAGCACATGAATACCCCCATGCCCTCCTTTATTACATTGGGCAAATAAGCCACCGTGTTTCCATAACAATCAACAATATTATGTGAGCGAGAAGTGATCATCACCGGCCTGCTTCAACAGCAATAACTACCTCTTACAACAATATGACAATACTTCTATGTTTTACATTTTTAGCATCAGAAATTACTCGTACAAATCCAAGTGATGAAATGACCTTAAAATTAAAAACATCAACAAGTGTTGCTGATGTATTAGCAGTAGTACAAGGAAACTTGAACTCCATGACCCACAGACAGCTGGTGCAGGCCTTGACATGTTTATTTGAGATACAGAAAGCTAACAAGTGAGTTTCAAAGTTTTTAAGTGTAGAAAGTGACAGCTATGCTGTCGTGTTTTGTGCGATTTGTGAGTAGTTGGTGAGGGAGGAGGAGAAGAGGACAACGCATCTGCATGGCACTGCATATTTTCATTAATCGGATCAACTAAATCATTATAATTCTTCAGTACTTTTAGATACAGTGTGAGTCCACATTACTTGTACATTAGACACCTTCATGTCAATCTATAAGCAATCATGACCATGATTGCGGTAAAAATTTTGAAATATATTTGACTGTTTGATAATTAAATAAATTGTGATAAAATCCATAAGAGTAATTTGTATGACATTTGGAGGTAGATCAAGAAAATAGGCGCAGGCGACCCAATACCGATGATAATCCAGCTCTTAACCCAAAAAAAAAATTGCAAACCCAAATAATGTTAATAAATACACCATAGAAAATGTGGGACTTTCCATTGCCCACATATTAAGACAGGAATTAGAGCCTAACTTGGGTGTAGTGTGTGTAATTTGACCATTTTAATTTTAAAAACAATAATTCTAATATAAAACTAGACAGGATAAAACATATTGGCAGAAATCGATCATCAGTTGGGTTGAAACTGCAAATAACGCTAACTCTTTTATTGATCTCCCAAGTATATCTGAAGGTGGATATGTAGCAACTATTCCCATATATATAGTGTGGTATCCAGTATATATAGGTGCAAACCATTCCTACTGAGTGGTCCATGGAGGATGTTGTCACACAAATGATTGTACTAGAAGGATTTGGCACAGTACTAAAGTACTTTGATTGAGTAGGAAAACTTCAACAACAGTTTACTAGTTTGGATACCTACTCAGTCGGTTATTTTGACTTTTGCAGGACAAAACTACCCAAGAATGTCCACCTCTTTTTTAACAAAGACTTAAAAAAGAGGTAGACACTTATTAATTAATTATTAAGAATTAAAAAAGAGGTAGACACTTACCTGTAAAAACTTATGTGTACCATTCAATGCAATATTTGCTGCAGATTTGGGTACATCAGATCTCAGTGTATATCGAAACCAAGATGTTTTAAATGTGGAGAGATGCATGATGGTGAAACATGTAACCAACTTCCTTCCTGTCTCTTCTTTTCTGGTTCTCACCCAGCGAATAAATCCTCATGCCCAGTACACTTGACAAAAATCAATAAAATTGGTTATGTCCCAGGAATCTGTGTCATATTTAGAGGCCTCTGACAGATTACCACAAGTGAGACATTCCTTTGCTGATGTTACCAGATCCCCTCCAACCCCCTTTATCTCTTCTAACAGACCAGGAACTTTGTTTCCCCCTACTACGTCTTACCAAAAAATGTACATTCGCCTCGTCGCCCAATTCCAATTCCTACTCCCTCCCCCCCCCCTCCCGTCCAGGATATGACAGACAAAAGCACTATAATATAATGGAAACTGCACAAATTAGTTTTCAAAATGGTACCGCTTTAAACAATAATATTTCCCCGATTAATACTACAAACGAATACACTCTATGATGAGTCAAAAGTAGCCTCCTCAGGAGTGCAGACAGATGTGTTCCATATAATGTTAGGATCACTAAGATTCTGTCACCTCGTTGGTGGGATTATGAATGCTCTGCTGTATGTAAAAAAAGGAAGCAAGCAGAATGTTTGTACAATTCCTACATGACCCTGGAAAATTTCTTAAATTATAAAAATGTAGCTGCTGCAGCAGCCAAATTCTTTTCCGAAAAGAAAAAACTTAGCTGGCATAATTTTTGCGAAAGCTCATCTTCTCCCTCTATAGTCTAGAACCCTCTTCTCCTCCCTCTATAGTCTGGAAAAATATTAGGAGGTTCTCCGGTTATTTTCCTATAATAACTCTATTTCTAATGACTCTTCACCTTGGTTAAATTCTTTCGCAGCTAACTTAGCTCCTCCTTATGTTCCCTCTCTTGAGGAATCTCATTCTCTTCCTTCTTTATCTCTCAATCTTTCAGATAATTTTTAATGCTCCTTTCACATGGGAGGAATTCCAATTAGTCTTAAATATTCGTCACCAGAAATAGATGGAATTTCATAGTCGTTGTATGTTCGAGGTAGACCGTCTACCAGAAAATTATGTTTAGATTTCATTAACGCTATGTATTTAAATGCGATTCCTCCCGATGAGTGGAAGACTCATATTATTTTAACGATTCTTAAACCAGGTAAGCATCCGTCTGATCCCCGTAGTTGTCGTCTAATCGCCCTTTTACCTACCCTGGCCAAGATATTAGAACATCTTATTAAAAACAGATTGGAGTAGTTGATAGAAAGCTGTGATATTTTACCGCTTACTCAATTTGGGTTCCGCAAGAATAGTCTAAGATAGTCTCGGAATCCTTGTCACGGATATTTGTGCTTCCTTCTCTTAGATATTTCATCCGCGTATTATAATGTTCTTCTTCCAGTGCTCACGCAAAAAATGCTCTGTCTGAGTATCCCTGTGAAGATAGTAAACTATATTTTTAATTATTTTTCTTGTCGCTCTATTATTATTTCTACTCCCAATTTAGGTCTCTCTCCTAGAATGGTTTGGAGGGGGACTACCCCAAGGGTCCTTAGTCCTTTTTAGATCTTCCTGTTCTTAGTTCCTATAATGTCCTCCAATAAGCGGATGACTTAGCTCTGTATACTTCATCTGATAATGTCGCATATTCTGTAGCCCGTTTAAACTCCGCTGTTTCATATTTCGGTGACTGGCTGGATGAATGCGGTCTAACAATATCTATTCAGAAAAGTAGCGCAGTTGTTTTCTCTCGTTGTAGATCTATTCCTACCATTTCCACCTCCTTCAACAATCAGGGTTTTCTAGTGAAAAATTGTGTAAAGTTTTTTGGTGTACTTTTGGATTCGAAAATGTCAGGGTAAGAACATGTTAACTTAAATATTAAAAAATGCGAAAAGAACATTAAAATCGTACGCTCGTTATCTGGTGTGTGGTGGGGATCGCATCCATACATCCAAAAGCTCTTATATAATGCTGCTATCCGTAGTCATTTGGATTATGGTTCCTTTTTACTTCAGTCCTGTAATAAAACAAGCTTAAAACTGTTTGACAAAATCCAGTCCAAATCTCCTGATAATGCTCTTCAAACCGAATGTGCTCAACCCCCTCTTTTATTCCGTAAGCAGTACCTTTCGGGTCGTTTTCTTTTTAAAGCCTTTCAGTATTCTTTCAATTCTCTTATTCCAAAATTACAGAACCTCTATTGACTTACCTCTTCTTCTTATTATTCGATACACAAAGACCTACCATGTTTAGTAAAATCCTACATTATTTACATTGATACATTGGACAGGGCAATCCTGTCCAATGTATCAATGTAACCTTAATCCATTATATACATTCCATTTCAAGCCACAACCTACATAACCTGATGTTATACTAAATTTAGCCAACTCCCAATTTAATATTAAAATCAATGAATTGTGTAAAGATTGGATACTAATATATACCGATGCCTCAGAACTATCCCAAGAAGAATATGTTGGATCGCCAGTATGGATCACAATGTTCAATGTTATGTTAAATTTTAAATCACCCCCACTGCCGTCTATTTTAAATCACCCCCACTGCCGTCTATTTTAAATCACCCCCACTGCCGTCTATTTTCACTGATGAACTTTTTCGAAGTCTAAGTTTTTCTGAATTATATATAGAATCTGCTATTTATGAAGCCCTTTCCTAAGTTGAATTCCTCATACTCTCCGAATCCAAGTGTTCGCTTTAAGCAATTATTTTCAATGAACTTAATTGTCAAATTAAATTCTATTTAGTTTTACAAATAAAACATTTGCTCCTTAAGTGCTTCTTAAAGGGGATAGGTGTCAAACTATATATACTATGGATTCCTAGCCACACTGGGATAAATTGCAGATCAGTATGCCAAGAGAGCATGTACATCTGGAATCATGAGACAATACAAGGCCTACTGTTATGACCTCTTATATCTTCCAAAAACTCATATGTTCTTGGATTGGGCTGAAGAATGGTCTAGGAGATCTCGTATTAAAGGATAGCACTATGCGAGCATTCAGGAATCTGTACTAGTTAGACCTTGGTTTTTTAAATATCGTGGTGCAAGTAAAGTTGTAACATCAACAATGTGCCGATTGAGACTCAGACACATGTGCACACCTGTTTTTTGGCTAAAATCAGAGTAAAAGATTCTTCAATTTGTGCATGTGGTTTGGACGAAGGTTTCCCTGTACATATATTTTTCTCATGCCTTCTCATCTTCTTCCACCAGATAATCCCCGCCCTATTAATCCGAAATCAATACTAACATTTGTATTTTCTCCATTTGTTAAATGTCTTTGTAATTTTGTCAAATTAAACAATATTAATTAAAAAATTATAAAGTTATTTTGTTAGTTTAACATAGCTGCATTATAATATGTAGTTAGTAGTTTTCAGGGTAAGCTCCTCAAAGTCTAAACAAAAAGTATGACATTGGCAAATCCGATAAGGGAGCTAAGATATCTCAAGAATAAGACTAAGGAAACTTTTGAATTAAATTTTTTTTTATGGAGAAATTTGTTATGTGGCATTATCATAAAATTTACAAATGGACTGGAATACTACTATAGGAATTTCTTAATCAAAACGTTATACTGAATCCACGTGGCTGACACAGCACAAATTTAAACACAGAATGCTTTAAATAGATATTGCATGTTAGCACGGCACGCCTGGGGAGGTATATCTCACACACATATCACATAACTGGTACTTACAAAGAAAAGCTTTCCTGTGGCCCATCGGAGAGGCGGGAAACACGTCTGCTTAACAATTATGCGCCTGTCACTGGTTGTCGGTACTCATCAAAGGACGAATGCTCATTCGCCCCTTGTGCTATAAGAAAAGGTGTTATGCAAATGCTAAAATAATGTTTTTTTTTTATTTCAGAAATGAAATTCCTACCGATATAATAGTCAAAGATCCAGCTTTTTGTGTTCTTTGTCAAAATTTAAACAAACGTTCTCGTGAAATGGAGGTTGGAGACGCAATAGAAGCTATTAAAGTCCTGTCGTACTTAAATGTTCCTGTAGATTCGTTAATAGTCCAAACTCTCCTTCAGATAATAAGATGTCACATAAACGTGATGAATATCCAACAGATTATCTTCTTGGACTTTCTTTTATCACAATTTGACATTAAGAATCATTTGGTGGATGCACTGAAACTTGCACTGCCATTGGCCTTCCAAATTCAACTTCCACTGGAGTTGGACCATCAGGATCTCCCACTTTTAAGACACATGCTGTTATACGTCTGCACCCATAATCTGCCCGATCGATGTATCAACAACGTGGTCACAGGGCTGCTCCTGCACGACAAAACGATCACTCCTCCCATGGCGAAATCTATAGTCTGGGCGTTGTGCCAAATAAATTGCACTGAGGAGGTGTACCCGACCAGAAAAAGACTGTTGGGTATATGCTGTGATATTATGGCCCGACGGACGGAAAAGTTCTCGTACGAAGAGGTCTTGCGAACTGTGGCCAAGTTAAGAGAGAGGATAGTGGACAAGCACCCAGAATTTTACCACGAGCAGTTGTTTGACGCTGCGGCAGACTATGTGATTCAGAAAAACTTAGACTTCGAACAAGGTGTACTGCTTGCGAGAATTTTGTCGCGAATTGTGAGTAATTTTATTTGCTCACTCTTTCCTCATTAGTGAGAATAGCGTACTCCCATTTATATGATATTTACCTACAAGTCAATATACCCACTGACATCCAATTGATTTCACACATCAATGTCATTTTTTAATTTTATGCTTGCTGATCCGTACCCAATCCTTGGGCGTTTTTGTCTATGATTAAATATATAGTATAAGTTAGCAAAGAAGCTTTCTATTCATAAAAGAACTTTCAATACTCACTGGTTGTAGACCTTGAGTTTTTTAATAGGGAGGAAATTATTGAAAATCTTTTTTTTCGTGATTGAGAATTTCACTGCCATTAACATGCTCGCCTATGGCGTGGCAGCTGCTATTCACCATATTTCATAAAACTACTCTGCAGCACTTCACAAGTTATCTATTGAGAGGAAACTACTGATAAAATACTTCCTACAAAGATGGCTGCAAATTCTTCTTTATAACATTAGTATAGATTAGTATATAGCATGCCTTTAGTAGGGAAGTAAGGATGTATCTTAATGTCTTATTAAAATTGGAAATCAAGCTAACTAAGAAAGTGAGTGTTAGACCACCCTTTACATTGAGAGAAAATTTACTGCCATATTTCAATCATCGGTCACTGTGCTTATTTAATCAACTAATGTGATGATATTAGCATAGCTACGATAAAAAATGTAGGGCCTCTGCTTCACTCACGTATGTTTCCACTGGGCTTCCAGATCTCTAATATCCGTGTTACATTTACGCTACTACGGGGATTTAGCTTTAAATTTTCATAGTGGTGAGGTAGGGTCATACTGCACGGCTGCCGAATTGAACCGCCTTAAAACGTTGGTATGCGGATGCTGAAAGCATATTTATGGCAAATGTGCGGATGTCTATGGGTGTCGGTAACCGTCATAAGGCGGCGACTTATCATATTCCCCTGTATTATAAAAATACTCTTATTAGGCATTATTTTAATCGGCAACTACTGAGCGCTACATTACGCAGCCCGATAGCACATGCATGTAATATATTGTTCTTGCAGGCGCATACGCACCTGGGACTAGTCGCGTACCTCTGCAACAGAGCGGCGTCGAATGCAGGCACGTTGACGTCCGCACGCCCTAACATACTGTTCAGTTTTGTGAACTGTCTGTCCAACAACAATTACGTACCCGAGCGAGAGCAGTGGAACGAACTGATGACGCAAATGGCCGCTAATCCAGTCCTGGACGCCAGAAACCCCGCCCTACCCTGGACCAAAATCTGCCTCGAATTGGCGTCCTTAAATTGTTACATTGACAAAGTCCTAGAAAAGGTATTCTCCGCGGAATTCCTGGAGGAATACCTTTCTAGGAAGAACAACGTTCTGGACTATCTGCAGCTGCTGACACTGTATCAGGCGGTGAAGGCGTTCCATAGTGACAAATACGAATTGCCCGAGAATATAGTTGAGATGGCGAAAGACATGTACCCCGTGCACTCGCTGTCGGAGCCCGTGGCGGAGCACCTGGCGCGGGGGTTGGGCGGCCGCGAGTTCTTCGCTACCAACGTCGTGCTACCGAACGGCATAGTTCCTGGTACGTTGACTGTAATAACACTTTTCAATATTCTGCGGGTACATTTTGAGAACTGGCCAAAATTTTTTTCGGGTCTGAAGTTAGCGGAACCGAAGATTAGCACAGTACAGCTTCCTCGGACTGCTAAGAGTACTCGTCGGGCGACGAGGCGTCGTTTGGGATGGAAAGGGAGACCGACCCTCCACTCTAGAGAAATGGATCCCGATATAAGAGTTATAATAGCCAGTTTAACTATTATTGTCATGGCCGGAGGCACTCAGCTGTTCCTCTTCCCGCACGGGGGCAGCTCACGCTCGCAGCTTTTCTAATGTTTCGCTTCTATTATGTGATTCACATACTTTTTAAGGTTCCGTATATAAAATCGAAAATGGAACTCTCATAGCATCACTTTGTTGTCCGTTTGTATGTATGTATATCTATCATGCAAAACTACTGTGAACTACGGTTGTTGGTTCCAAAAATCATGAAATTTGGCAAGAAGTAACACAAAATAAGTGATCCGAAGAGTGGCAATTTATAGCTATGTCACAGACAAAACCAGTACAAACTTGTATTTGTAGTTCGTTTCATACAGTGATACACTCATTTTGTATGAAACACTCAGTTCGTCAACTTTTTAAGTGGAGTGCGAACATGATGAACCTGTAGTATGTGGGTGTGTTGTAGGTATAACAGTGTGCATCAAATCCGGGAGTCCGCTGCGGCTGGCGACGCCCAACAGCGGCAGGGTGCCCCTTAGCCAGCTGAGCCTACCGCCGGGGACGCAAGTGTGAGTCGGTTTTCTAGCCACTGCACGTAAGCAGATGTTGTTTAGTAGTGGCTATTGGTGCTTACGAACATGTGTCTCCACATTGGGCCACCCGCTTTATCACTACACAGTATGACCATCTCTTCACTCCGGTGCCACGTGTGCGGGTCCCCTTTAGTGGATGACTGTTTGTTTTATTTTCGCCTCCGAACTGCTGAGGAAGTAAAGACTCCCCGAGTTGGGTCGGATGGTAAAAAGAAAGTCATTGAAGAGAAAGTTTTGTAAAGGCAAAGGTAGGCTTTTAATCACGAGTCTTGCAGAACCGCCGGTTTAGTTTGTGCCGTATCACGGTCAACTTGCGCCTTCGGATGGTTATTACAAATTTAAATATCCCAATAGAGCTTTTTGTCAGGGACTCGAATCTGCAATCTCGAATCTTTGAATATACATTAGTACTTATGAACCACGATGTAGAAAGTAGTTACTTAAATATACCGTAAACGTGCCTAACTAAAAGTAATGAGTGACATTTGAATTCATTGGTGGTGTTGCAACACTTGCAACTTTGTCGAGAGATTGTAAAATCTTACGTAAACTAAAAGTAGAATTAAATTACATTTTTATTATTTTTTAATTTTGTTAAAAAAATGAATTTGTCAAGTATCAGTAGGGTTGAAACTACCTTAGGTGAATAAATGATCATGCTGGATGCAGCGATTATCAACCAGCTCGATATGGTGTCCTTACGCGGTCATCTGCTATTATTGAGAATCGAACTCTTCACAATCTATACTTTTCGTCAAATATACTTTTTGTGATAAAACATCAATAACATTACTGGCTTGTAGAGACATCATGACAGCTATCTAACTTGTAGAGACGTCATGACAGCTATCTAACTTGTAGAGACGTCATGACAGCTATCTAACTTGTAGAGACGTCATGACAGCTATGTAACTTGTAGAGACGTCATGACAGCTATGTAACTTGTAGAGACGTCATGACAGCTATGTAACTTGTAGAGACGTCATGACAGTTACCACTGCTGGTCTTCTCCACAGAAACTGTGGGGGAACCCCCCCACAGTTTCGGCACGGGCATCGAGGCGAACCTCATAACCCGGGTTGGGTCGCAAGGGGACGACTATCCCCTCGGTAACGGGGCCGCAATAAAATTGCGGTTTGCCATCCTGGCTT
>JAFELO010001470.1:288616-303216 GCA_017140195.1 Eumaeus atala
TCGGGCTCTCAAGGAGCTCTCGAATGCGGCACTCCACCTGCTCGTAATGCTCTGCGAACGACGGCGCCGCTGGGTGTGGTGAAAACTGCGTGTGTAGATGTGACATGACAGTTATGTAACTTGTAGAGACGTCATGACAGCTATGTAACTTGTAGAGACGCATGACAGTTATGTAACTTGTAGAGACGTCATGACAGTTATGTAACTTCGTAGCATTTCGGCGGGTGTAACAATGACTGATCATCCTTTTCAGAGTGTGCATAATGAACTTCAACCAGGGCTGCTACTCTGTGAATAGCAACCGTCTGCGCGGCGTCTTCCGCCTGGTGCTGGATATACTGGAGCGCCAGGGCTTCGCCACCGTCGCCTTTAACGTACAGGAGTGGCTCCGCGCTCCTGCACACGAGCGCACGCCCTATCTCATGAGAGAGATCGGCTACAGATGCGGAGAGGACGTCCAGCTGTCGGCCACCTGATGATGCCGAGCTATTTAAAATACTATACTCTGTTCGCGTTAATAATGCAGGGACGTCACTCTCGTTAATTTTGTCAGTTGGCTGACCGATCTAATCATTTTTAACATAATTGTATTTGACTAGCTGTTCGCCTCGATTTTGCCCCTGAATAACGGGCAGGATTGCTACTTTAACAAGTTATACACTGAAACCTTTCTCGAGAATAATGTATTGGTGCAAATGGCATGAAAATCAGTTCCAATAGATTTTAAGAAAATCCCCTCGAGAACTTTTTGGGACTTTGTAATATGTATATACTATTATGTAGCCATTATATCACCAGCATCACCAGTTTAATGGTTCAGTCATTAGCACGGTGTAGAGCACGCGAGGGCGCTTCGGGCGGTACGCGGAGCATGACAAAGGAACCGATGAAAATACATCCATATTTTTTAGTTTTACAAAGAAATCCATTTTTCACATGGACAAACGAGCAGTCAGAACCCATTCTAGCTATCATGTGATAATATCACATGATAGCGATTAACGATGGTAGTGTAGTCGGTAATCACTCTGACATTGCTGATGTCGTTGTGTTGCAACTGCTAATAGCGAGCTGTTTCGACCGCCGATCTGTGTAGCTGCCTCCTTATATATGATGGTGGTACTTGACAGCATGTGTTGATGATAGTACTTGACAGCATCTTCACACTCCTCAATTTAATACAACGCAATTCTTCATATCTTTTTTCGCATACACGGCATAATTTTTAGACCGAGAAAAAGCAGAATCGAGGATTTTATATGCTTTGTGTGAGGTCAAGGTAATAATAGATTGAAATATAACAACACTCCCTAGTGGTTCCATGAGCTCGCAGCGTACTACAAGACGTACGTTGCAGTAGTCCGGTGAACTGTTGTGGCAAATGCAATAGCAGCGCCGCCAGCAGTAGCTCCCTCCGGGAAAAAAATCTATGTAGTAATAATTATACATTCCCTTAATTTCCTATGCACATAGTTGTAGAATTTTTATATTTAATTAGGGACGGTTTAATTTTTTGACATGCAATGCCGTCGTCCACGTGATGCGTCACTGTACTTTTAACACAAACAGAGTATAGCTCTAAAATTGTATGTTATTCTTAGTCTCTAGTCTATTAAAATTTATTTTAACTTACTCAGTGTGTTTCATTTACTTTATTTTGTATAAGCTTGCCATATGTTAGTTTGGTTCTAATTGTAATAACTACTTTTAATATCCAATTTTTAATTTAGACTTCCAGCAGTACACGAGTGGGCTTAGATGATAATATAAGCAAGGAAGATTCAGAAGCCATACAATCATCCTTATGTCAAAGCTCTGTGTTAAAATTAGATATTCTAAATTGTACCAATATAAAGCATTGAAAAACCTTAACATGAGAGTGAACATAGATATTCTTCATGTGGACAAAGGTAATGCCACCATAATAATGGCTATAACAGATTACATCGAGAATGAGAACTCACAGCCATCTGCATAACCAATGCCTGCCTACAATACCTATGTTAGTGAAAATACATACCACCTGTCTTAGCAGGCTGATGCAGGAGCTGATTCACATCCCACATACATGGGTTGATATGGAAATGGGTTCTTATATTTCTTAAACTTCTGTCTTTTGTTAAGATTAATATAAAATTTTATTTCATAAACATTCATTCATTAAATATAGGGGACTCATCATAAAAACAATAACATAGACACTTCTCTAACTATACATTACATTTGTTACACTTTACAATTTCTTTAACTTATAACTAACACAGGGTTCCACACGAAAGTGGACAACGTCACGTAGCTATAAATTAATATACTTTTTATTGTTGCTGTATTAATATGAATTTGTAGAAAGGTTGCTAAACAACCATACTGGGCTGTGCCCCTACACCACCCCGGTGTTAGGCTTGTGGCATATAGCGATCAGTTGTCTCATATTATTAATAATTTTGGGGTAATAGAAAATCTGCATTCAGAGTTATAAACTTCTCAAATATGGTAATCTATTATTTCACACTTTTACTACAAATAAAATAGGCATGCACACTTGTGGCCGCAGGCAAATATGTAAATATTCATTAGAGAGGATTTTGGAATGTGGTTATATTCAATGCTGTGTTGACGGTGGTACTTGACAGCATGTGTTAACGATAGTACTTAACATCATCTTCACACTCCTCAATCTAATATAACACAGGAATTCTTCACATCTTTTTTAAATTAAATAATAGCATCATACATTTTAATACATAAATAGAGCATAATATATTATTTTAAAAATTTTATATCCTAGACGTTTGATTATATATGTGTTGTGAAAACACTTCTAATCTTTAAATACTTCGACACAAATTATTTTAAAAAAACCTATGCTACAACACCTAGGGATTAATTCTAGATGCACAATAAATTATAAGTCTACATAGTGGAACAATATAACAGTAGCTAACATTACAAATATGTTTTACTTATTTTATAATGTATGTGAGATGATTTTCTCCAGATTATTCTAATGAGTTGAGCATGAGAAGCTGTTTCAATACTTTTGTTTGTGATGTCTCCCGAATCTCCCCTGCCAGGAACATTTCATCAACAACTGTATATACCTGAAATACATACACATATGAAAGAAGTTCCCTAAAGTACATTCTATCAAATGCAAGATTTCAAGGTGCTGTGCCGTTATTTTTTCTTGGCTATTAAGAATTCCTCAATTATATGAATTTCAGTTGGCTTAGTCCTTAATAAAACAGTCCTTCCTGCTCTATCTCACCACTATACTTAAAAAAAAAGTTAAACAATTATGTATTTGTACAATATTTGAGTACAGTAGTTTTGACTATTGTATATATTATGATTAATTTAATTTATTAATAATATCATAAGGTTGTTGAGTTTCAACAAAGCTTAGCAGTTTTTTTTAATGTGTCTCCAGCTGTAAAGTAATTTGATTGAAACCAAGTAATGATGAAGTTATGTTGAATATAAGGCCATGACTTTAATTACTGTCTGGACTTTATGACATGTCATGTAGAAACTAGCACTAACCGTGATCTCTATGTAAATGAAATGTGTTAAATCTCCAGTATATAGTAAAATAATGGATTACTAAATAACAATACCTTATAAAAATTAAAAACAAGATCTAATTCACAAACATTGTGAAAGTATTCATTCAACACTTCAACAAAGTTGTGAATGGCTTCCAAGTAGCACAAGTTATTATCGTTCACATCTACGCATATGCAGAAATAGAGCCCCGCGTATCGCCTGTAGACTATCTTGAAATTCCGAAACTGGAAACGAAACATACGTCTATTGTCAGATCATTAAAATTTATACCTTGGATTATGATGGGTAATGACACGCCTACCTCAACAAAATTTGTATGCTTAGCATCTCTGACTGTTACAACAGCGTGAACCTCCTCAATAAGCTTTTGTTTCTCATCGTCATCAAAATTCATATACCACTTTGCTAATCGCGTCTTTCCTGCCCTATTCTGTATTAGAATGAAGCGAATCTGTAAGAAAACTGATACTGTAAGTAAATAATTTCAATATACTTGATGTCATGGATAGAATCAAAATTTCACCATTGCGGAACTAGAATTCTTATTATACTAATATTCTTGAAAATATACAATAAAATTCCAAGTATTTCCAAATCTTGAAACGCCTCTTTTCTTTTCCAATAGTCTGTCATAAAATGTGACAGTGACATATTTTTTCGATGGGTTTTTTTTCCTAGATATGATTTGGATAGAGAAGAGAAGCCATCGGCAGCATAAAGATAATATATGTATAGAGAAGGGGTACATATGCAGTTATATTATAAAATAGAGAGAGATATTAAACCACATTTGAGAGCTCTAAAAATAAAAATTAAATCATTACCACGGCTTCTAGCCGATTTGAAGCGCAAATCGACCCCACCCGTCAGAGGGTGGGGGAGGAGGCCGGCCTCCTCTGACAAGCCAAACCGGAAGACGAGCTCAACTTTTCTTAAACACGTCCCGTAACATTAAACGGCATCGTGCGACCGCTCCCCCCTTTTCGGTTCCAAAAATAACCACGATAGGGTAATGTCCACTAAAATTCCGGTTTACTTCTTCCCATCTGCGGGAAAGGAGGGGGTCTGTCCCCCTATCGTCTACCTATAACCAGAAGACAAAAAGTCTTCCGTAATCAGTCGAACAAGTGCCGCCAATCAGTAGTAGGTCCCACCGAAAAAAAAAAAAAAAACCACATTTGTTTTCTCTTTTGATTTAGACGGACGCGTTTTATAATATTAGCTTTTTGTAGTAAATGAGGCTTATGATGCACTGTACTTTGGGAGTATAGACTACAAAGTAGCACAAGCCTCATTTAATGTATTAAGCTATTAGAATACTATTTCATTTCCAAGTCAGACTTGTGCCTAATGGGACATCTGTAAGTTGGCACCGTACAATTCTTATAACGTACTAGCACTCTGCAGTAGGTACTAATAATAGGTGCCCACTTACCTTGTTGTTTTATTTAGAACGAAAAAAATATCTATTGGGTGCACAGCTGTCGAACCAATCTTTTTCTGAAAGCTTTTGAGCTTATTATTAAGCCCCTGTTTGAGGTAATGTCCTGACCCTGAATAGGTTTCTAAAAAAACGCCGAAATTATCGTCATCTACTGAGGTTTAAGTACAAACTTGAACCACAAAGTAACATGTGGATTGTTTATTACCATATAAGTTGTGCAAAAACAAAGTTGTTGTATTTCAACACTCGCTGATTCACTGGCTCATTGGTCATCAGATCAAAACAGTATTTCCCATAAACATAGAGAGATGAAATTTGGTACAGAAATATGGTTTATTTCTCACATAAAGGGAAAGGATCAACTAGAATCGTAGCAAAAAAAAAAACGTAGCGAACCAGCCAAACTTTTATAGTTAGATGCTGTATTCGTAAGATTAGTAAGGAGTTTGACGTACAACTTGCAAACTAATAATTAAGTCTTAAAAAGCTTTCCGCAAAAAGACGCGAAATCCCACTGAAACATCGTGTATTACATACTTAGCAAAGTCCTGATATCATATTTTGTAGAGACATTAGACCATTCTCGTTCGGGCTGATTGTTCCCCTATAGAAGTAATGAAATCTCTAAGCAAAGCCAACTCTAGTCTAAGGTTCTTTACTATGACTTCGTTATGAATACATACAGTTAGATTTTATGTGACTTGACTACTTGACTTGGACCGCCGTTAAACAAGTATATAAATGTGCATAAAGAACATCATAAATATTATTTTGTACGATTTCTCTTATAATAAGTGCATGCCTCTGTCTTTCATTGTCGGCCTTGGTGAAGAATGCTCGATTTTAAGTATCTAAATAGTCGGAGAGTTCATATTTCGGTTAGGAAATAATGTTGGGTGGTGTGTAGACTGCCCAGTAACAATACTTACAGTTTACAAAACTATAAAGACTAGAGCCAACAGCGCAGTACAAATTATAGTGCACAATTGTGAGGTCAGCCACAAGTGTACTCCCTATTCATTCATTCTCTGATTCCAATAGGATGGCAAGCCGTCACGATCGGAGGGAAAATAGGCGCAGGACCGACGACTTAACCTGCTCTCCTTGGAGAGCACGTTAAGCCTTGGCACAGGGTGTAACACCACCGACTTCCCGACTTTGGAGTGTTATTAAAAATTGAAAAATCTCAATAACTCTTTTATCTTACCCTGGTCTCGGCCGTAGGACTTCACGACTGCGGTTGAACACGCTTACCAATAGTCCACAATGCATACAATAGCTGGTTACCTTAATTACGGAATTGGCAAAGAGTCTTTAAATTTTTGTATAGGTCTGGCTTAGCTTTGCTAAAAACAAATTTCAATACACTACTGTAAAGTGTATTCTCCGAATGAAGTTATTTTCTTATAAACACTTGTTATAACAATTAATTAATTAATTACAGGAAATAAGAATTAATTAATAGTTCAATCTAAAATAACATTAAGTAAACTCATTCGATAGCTATTGAGCGGTGCCACTTTTTATTTTTAATGATTGCAACACAAATATCGAGTTGTTTTTCAATTTTCAGTATTTTTTTGACGTTGCTTGTACGAGCTCGTTTTCATCTAGTTTTCTTCAATGTAGTGCTTATGAAGTTATCCAATATGTTTACAATTAAATAGTGTTTTAGGAAACAATCGACTTTAAACTTAAATGACGCCTACGAAGACAACAAAATCTGAAGTAGAAATGGTGATTCGGAACAGAAAAACTGTAATGAAAGACGGGATTATGACAATGTCGGGCATCGGAGAGCCTTCTGTTTTTCACGCACTAGTAGTGATTTTTTTGGAATTCTTCGCGTGGGGTTTGTTAACGATGCCAATAATATCTGTTCTAAATGCAACTTTTCCTGATCATACTTTTCTGATGAACGGATTGATAATGGGAATCAAAGGAATCTTTTCATTCCTCTCTGCTCCTTTAATAGGAGCATTATCTGACGTGTGGGGAAGAAAATTTTTCCTTCTTGTGACGGTATTTTTTACGTGCGCACCCATACCTCTGATGACGATAAACACATGGTGGTTCTTTGCCATGATAAGCATAAGTGGTGTATTTGCAGTAACATTCTCTATCGTCTTCGCGTACGTGGCTGATGTGACAACAGAAGCAGAACGATCGCGAGCATATGGACTGGTTTCTGCCACATTTGCTGCCAGTATGGTTATTTCACCTGCCTTAGGGGCTTACTTGATGGACCTATATGGAGAAGCTCTCGTTGTAGCTGCTGCGACGGCCGTCGCAGTACTAGATGTGTTCTTCATAATGGTAGCTGTACCAGAAAGTCTACCTGAGAAGGTACGACCAAGTGGATGGGGTGCATCTATAAGCTGGGAGCAAGCAGATCCGTTTGCAGCTCTAAGGAAGGTTGGAGCGGACAGAACAGTGCTAATGTTGTGTGTTGCCGTATTTCTCTCATATTTGCCGGAGGCCGGACAGTATTCATGTATATTTGTGTATCTCAAACTGGTTATGGGTTTCGGTGTGGTGCAAGTGGCAATATTTATTGCAATTGTCGGTGTCCTCAGTATTGCGGTGCAAGTAGTGCTTGGTTTCTTAATGAGGTACCTAGGTGCTAAACATACAATCATGGTGGGACTACTGTTTGAGATGATGCAACTCATGTGGTACGGATTTGGAAGTCGTACATGGATGATGTGGGCAGCAGGTGTTCTGGCTGCTCTTGGTTCTTTAACTTATCCAGCTATAAGTGCATATGTTTCTGTGAATAGCCGTGCTGATAGACAAGGTGTTGTGCAAGGAATGGTGACTGGAGTCCGAGGCTTGTGTAATGGACTAGGCCCTGCTATGTTTGGCGTAATTTTTTATCTATTCCATGTAAATTTGAATGAAGACCACAGTTTACATGAAGGAGCTGATGGAAAGCCTAATGATGATGATACATATATAAGAATGGTGCCTGGTCCTCCGTTTGTACTGGGTGCCCTATTAGTTATTTGTGCACTCCTTGTTGCCTCATTTTTGCCTGAAGATAACACAGTGGGTGTTAGACGGTCATCTCCGGATTTAAGATTTGAAATGGAACATGGACGACGTGTAGCTGGTCCCTTGTCTCCCTTGATGGCTCCAGAGTCTGCGGCTCTCTAGCAAGCGGCCAAGGCCGGCCGTGCTGCCAGCGTGTGAGTTTTGTAGACATGTATGCCAGTTGGCTTTGAGAGGATTGCATTTACGAAGGTACCAAAGCAAACTCAGTGAACAGTGAGTCATAAATTATATAATTTCATAATCAACATTCCTGCTAAATCAGTTTGTTTGCCTAAATAAATGCTTCATGTTTTTTAAACTTTATACCTATTTTTGTAATAATTTGGCTGCAAAGAGCATGTACATAAATTATATAATATACATAGTTAAATAAAATAATATAAGATTGTTTTAAGTTGTATAATTCATATGAGCAAAACATCACACAGTAATGCTTGAAAAGAAATATAATATTGCATATTTTAGATAACTGTAAAAGTTTTGAAGAACATATATATTGCATTTTTAGCCAAGTTGATCAATTAAAATGTCTAAGAACTGAAATTTGAAGTATGTATGTGTAGAGCTAATGATAAAAAACTATCTAATCTAAAAAAAGTTATTTTTTTCATTCTAAATAAAAAAACTATAATAAATACTATATTTTTTACAGTGTAACATATTTGATATTGGCCAAGAGTAAATCAACAGAGTGTAAGCCTCCTATTCTGTAGGTTATTAAAAGTTCCTCTAAATACTAGTTCTTTGTTAAGGGTCAAAGATTGCTGATATTTGGTTGTTTTAAATGTTAATTTGTTAATCACTTAAAACATCCTACTGCTTCTGAATTAAGCTACAAGATTTCTGGTTCAATATACTTAATAATATCAAATTGTTAACAACTTTTAAGGTTGTGATGGGGCAAGAGGGTAAAAGGAAAAACATTGTTCAATTAGGGTTATGCAGACAATATAAGGAAAATGATGTTCAACCAACTCAACATCAAAATGTTCTTTTTGCACCCTATGAACTATGAAATGTAACTGAAATGTGGCCATTATAATTGAAAATAACTTCTTATCTTTAATATTAGAATTTAATTTATTCAAAATGAAATCAAAAATTTATCTTCACTTGATGGTAAATATCAGGCAAAGAAAGTTGCCTTTTTTCATTTGAACTTTTAATATTAATAGGATCCAAGAGGGCCAGCTTATTAGGTTGTGTTGTGAAGATAATGGAGGTAGGAAGGAAAAAGTCTTTTGTGCAGTACACAAAAGATTTATATACAGGAAATAAACATCTTAAGTTAATTGTAGATGTTATGAATAGACTGGCATTTAATTAATTATCAGTATTGTTACACTTCTAAGTCTTCAATAAAAATATAATTTTACTTGTTTTAGTATGAACCATAATCTTAATTCTTAGTTTAAAAAAATCTTTAAGTATAAATTTATTTAGCTTTAGGTGCCATTTTTAAAATGGTTAAAATGGTTTCCTATTTTTAAGTGAACTTGTTAATTTTATTTAATTGTTAAACAGTTTTATGGAAGTGCATACTTTACTGTTTATCATGTGATACATAATATTATATATTAATTATTCATGGTAATGACCATTGAAATAATGTCAAAGCACTTCTAACATAAACAAATCATTATTTTTAAGGAAAAATAGTACTGTAACTACTGAAAGATAATTAGACAATATTGTTGGTTTATTATTTATTAACATTGGATATCCAATTTATGACTCCTACTAACAGTATAGCTCAATATGATATTGATGATTCATACTAAAAACAAAGTTCAAATTCATTTGATGTCATAAAATGAGGCCTATACACTAAGGCATAATGTACTGTACATAGAGTATATTATTCCTTAGTTAGGCCTAAGTTAATAGTATTGTAGTTTTTTTTAAATCTTAGTAGGTAGTACAAATCTTCAATTAATATTCAAGAGAGTGGGCAAACCAAATCTCCATAAAGGACATTTATGTAACAACTGTATTATTTGGTAAATGTTAGTTGTTAATATTTATATATTGTTTAACCTAAACATGTATGTAGCAGAAATACTTAAAAGGTTCTATTACCATGGTAGAATAAAAAAGATAAATTAAATGTAAATATTACTATAATTCTGTTTTAAACAGATAAAAATTTACAAAATGGTTCACAGTTCAAATGTTACAAGGTTAAAACATTTCAAACATATAAATTAGAATGTTCATATTCAATAGACACAAACAAACATAAACTGTATTGGCCACTAAAAAGGTTTATAACATTAAATGTACATATATGAAAAGTATTGGGTTTTTTTCCACAAGTTTTTTTATTCATCTGTGTCTGTCTATTAATAAAATATTTATTTGGTGAGCGATTATATCCTTACAAATATAATTACAATTACAGTAGGTGTACTTAATGTAAGTGTCAAACATATCTTACATGTGATCTCACTACATGCTCAGTATGCTCTAATGAGTAATGTTGCCCAAATTGTTGGAGAGCTTGCAGGAAATGTTACAGCCTAAATAAATCCTCCCAAAGTATTGGCCTTAGCATGAACTTGGACAAGACAAAGGTCATGTTCAACGAACACGTTCTCCCTAGGCTATTCTCGAAGTTGTAGACGAATACGTCTGTCTACCTCGAGCATCTATTGCAATTAGATGGGTATAACTTCGAGAAGGAAGCCGATAGAAGGATTCCGTTGTATTTGGCAGCATTCCGGAAGCTACGTCACATTCTCACGTCGCCTAAACCGCAGAGCTTGAAGTCTAAAGTCTTCAACCAATGCGTTCTCCCCGTGATGACCTACGGGGCCGAAACATGGCTTCTTAATTTAGGACTGGTCCACAAGTTGGCGGTAACTCAACGGGCTATTGAACGTGCCATGCTGGGTATTTCTCTGTCCGACAGAATATCCGATATGACGCGACGAATAGGCTCACTGAAGTGACGATTGGCTGGTCACACACTCAGATGAACAGATGGCAGATGGGCCAGTAAGGTTCTGGAGTGGTGGCCGCGTTTAGGAAAACGAAGTGTTGGTCGACCATTCACCAGGTGGGAGTGTAGCAGGAGATCGGTCGTCTTGGCGTTCATTCAGAGAGGCCTATTTCCAGTAGTGGACCGATAAGAACTGATAATGATGAATGAGTAGTAACTAATAATAATTTAGAACACTTTTAAAGTAACAATGACGATATATTGTTACCATCGTCATTTAATTGATAATTATTATACTAAGATTATCTTAACTCTTAAACAGTAGGAACCCTTCCAGTTGTAAATAGTAATGTTACCTAATCAGTTCATTTGCTATGATAACAACAGTGCAAATGTCGCACCATTACAGCCACGAGTGACGTATGTATGTAATGATGTACCTACCTATGTGCGTGCAGTGTTTGCATGTATCAAGTAAACCTTATATGAGTACACCTCGGATAACCGAACGATAACCAATAAAAACGTTTGTAACTTTTGATAGAGTTTCTTAGCTGTTACATTTGCTTAAAAAACAGTAAATTTGTTTAGCTCTATCTAACTGCTATATTAGGTAATTAAATTACCTATCATAGAATTCTTATTATCTGTCAAGTCGAATTATTTGTTAAACGAAATACCTATAAACGTTCAGAAACTTTCTAATAATGGCGATAACGATAACGTTTACAGTACTTGTATCGTATGTGAAAATTGATTTTGTTTAAATTTTCGTTTCAAATTTCTACTGAATTCTAAAATCCTATTTTTTTTCTAAAACTTTCCTCTTGGTACTTTTAAAGTTATGAAGGAAAGAAAGGGTGGCACGCTTGTGCCACTTCAGAAACGGATATCCCATAAGTAATAAAAAATCATACATTTTTTTAGAAACCACCGTATCATTTACATTTTAGAAATACCTACCCAATGACACTCCACACAACTATGCCCTTGCGTAAAAAGGATCCACCCCTTAAGTATATGTATGGAGTAGCAGTTAATGATTTTATTTTTCAAGATCGTACTACATGATTTTGTAGTTCATAAAATGCACCTATAACACCGTATGCATAATCTTCGAGTAAAACGGCTGTAACATGCGGACGGACGGACAACGGGCATGACGAAATTATACCGTTTGGTTCTTTGCCATTTGGCCACGGAACCCAAAAATCATACGCCGTGGGCCAATTATCATCACCATCATCACACACCGTCGTCTGAATAGATGTATGGGCGTCCATACATATGTTCCATTTTATCGACGTTTAACGCGCGATACAAAATCTCTCGTGCGGACGGGGCCTAAGGGCTCAGCAGATTTGGCTGAACCGTGGCTTCATCATCGCCATCCTTATGCCCGCTGAGTTGTCTAATTCTTTAATAAGAAATATAATTTTACTTGTTTTAGTAGGAATCATAATCCTAGTTCTTAGTTTAAAAACTCTTAAGTATTATTTTAAATAGCTTTAGGTGCCATTTTTAAAATGGTTTCCTTCGTTTAAGTGAACTTTCTAGTTTATTTAAGGTTAAACAGATTGATGAAAGTGCATACTTTACCGTTTAACCAATTGTGATACATAATCATTATTCGTGGTATTGGCCTTTGAAATACTATTAAAACACTTAAAAAGATAAATCGTTACGATAGGAGTGTTATGTGAGGGGTTTACGTTTAGAGGAATGTTCCTCTAAGGGTTCTAATTAACTCTTATGATATGTGTCATAATTGTTAGAGATGTTACTTGTAATTAACTCTTCCTATGGCACCCGTGTAGCCAACTTACATTTGTCTTAAACCGTATGTTAACATACATTAGTGTAAGATAATATTTACAAAAAACACGCACATGAAACATACTAGTCAAATTCTAGGGGTGTTGCGCAGGATTGTACATAAATAACGGTCAAGTGCCATTTGGTTCACAATTGTTTCATTGTAGCGAGTTACACCGAAAACAAGGGCCTCAAGAGTTTACGCCGAATGCTAATTAAAACGCACTGACCGCGTCCTTCAGTTTCTTGAGCTTTTTTATAGAATACGGGGGCAAACGAGCAATCGGATCCTTTTGACGACTACCGGCGCCCATGGACAGTCGCATGATTGTTACGCAGATACGTTGTCCTTCTATCATTAACCCACCCCCCCCTCACGAAACCGCATGAAACGCGACAGCGACGCTGTCACTTTGCGGCGGTATCAAGTGAGCGAGAGGTACTTCTCCGGTCGTGCCGGCGCAATTGCGTTGCATAGGAGGACGTGGTGTCATGCACCATCATGGCACTAAATCCTCTTATGCAGCATGGCACTACCTCTTCCTATAAAGAATTTGTACTTTGTAGTTCATACTTCTCAGTGTAAAGCTTTCCCCTTTCTCTTGCTTGACTATGATATAATGTTTCGTGGTCCTCTAATTGATCTGTAAAGTCATCTCCAGATGGAGTGAAGGAGACAACCTGGTGCGCTCCCTCGCTCGTAGGTTCCGCCAGTGAACATACTACGTCTATAGGGAACATTACTACGACTAGGAACGTTACTATTACGTCATACTTTTTCGCGAACACACAAAAATATTTTATCATCCAAGGTATTGCGTAAATAGATACTGTTTTAAATCAAAATGTTCTATGTTGATATTACCTTCGCTAGCAAATTACAAAATTCGCCAGTGTTACTAATGCGCTCGCTGAGGCAGCAAGGCGACACATCGATATCAACTGATGTTGATTGCGATGAGCGTGTGACGTAGCAAACATCACTAGTGGAGATCGGAGACCTGCACGTAGCGCGTAACGTTCCGGTCGTACCCGCGGCTTCGTGTCGCCGACCTTCACCATGACACAGTGCACACTGTAGGACAACTGTAAATGTGTACACCGAGCGGTCAGCTGTCATAGAGTAAGAAATTTGTTATTTATATATATAAAAGCGAAATACCACTCGTTGATTCATCACGAAATCTCCGAGACTTGAAATTTGGCAAGTAGATTCCTTTTAGAGCGCTGACATCTAAGAAACTTTTTCCTAAACCTCACCAAAGTTTCATTCTTGGGGATGGAGTACGTGGATGTAACGCGCGAAGTGCTGCTGGTAGTTATATAAATGAGCGAGATGATTTTAAACTTTATAATCAGTATACAACTTGTCAACTCAACAATAGTGTTGTACGTGTGGTCACACACACAAAAATAAATATCACTGCTAGGAGTTATTCCTGGAGCTGTAGCATTTTCCTGCATCTGAAAACTGTCAGATAAGGCGGCCCGCAAGCGTTTTGAAAACCGATATTCAATGGTCTCCGTATTTATAAGATACAAATCATATTTCTGTTTCTTTTACGTATTGATGCTCTGTTCCCAAATATCTATATACTATAACACGGGTAAAAAAAAAATATAAGTGTATCCCGAGAGCGCTTCCATCTTCGGCTTTATAGCCCCCTCTTCTTATAAGAGGTGTGCAAAGATCCCCCTCGGTTTCATTAGCTTCACGTCGATCTACCCCACCGCCACGACAAGGCTTGAACCATGGTGGGGAGCTCGGTGTGCACCTTG
>JAFELO010001470.1:303420-324263 GCA_017140195.1 Eumaeus atala
CAACCACACAACGCGGAACAACACAAAAACAAGAACGAAAACGAAAAAGACACCACAAGCAAGTTGCCTCTACACCCCTGCCCCGGGGTCGCACGATCAGACCAGGACAAGTCTATATAGACGACTTACTGATTTTCTTAGTACAAGAGCCGAATCACGAAAATGCAAATATCTCCGCAACCCGACGCCGCACGAAGAAAATTTTTTCACCAAAAGATGCGCCTAAATGATACCTTTCGGTAGCTGCCACTGACACTATAGTTCCGATATTTAGCTCACGCCTAGTACCACACTATAGCCGCTCGGTGTGCACCTGAGTCAGCCGAATGTAGAATCGTTTACATAATTCCAACAGATCAGGGTCGAGCACTAATTTTAGTCCAAATAATAATAATTTTCCATATATTATTCCACCTTATGTGGGGTCGGCACGTCGAACAACATGTTTTCCTCTTCCTCAGAAGAGTATCACTTTCCTCAGACGACAAATGAGGTGCACCTTCTTGCATACTTGTCAAGATGTTTACATAGCCTGTATTGTGATGACAGCTGAGCCCGTGTTAGACTCGTACAATACCCAGTACAGACCCGAGGACAACTTGGGTGTATAGCTGAGTGATGTGTTATAGCCTGCCATCGTACCCGTCACACTCCTCACCTAGAGTCAATCTCTTGGGATGGTCACAGAGCCCTCCACTTGTCATCCTGACGTAACGCCTCGACACATATAACTGTATAAACACCTCACATGCCCATTGCCTACGCTAATCTGTTGGTCTAACATTGATCCTATCTATACTTACTATATCTAGTACTGGCGCTATTTTAGCTGATTCCAACACCATTACTCACTTCGTACTTTATCCATTCGCGTCAATTCCACACACCCATCTCAACATTCGCATCTCTTCTGCTTGCCTTCTTCTATCAATCGCCTCACTTACATCCCATCCACACAGTTCTTAGTACAGTATCTATTACACATAGGGTAACTAATATAAATACAGGGGTATTCGATCATATAAGAAAATATTAGGTTTTATGACTCCTGAAGTCTTAAAATTTGATATGTATGTATGACGATCATATAGGTCTCAGTACACAACTTTATGAACGTTTTACGTGAAAATGTTTGTGGCATTTGTCTTCTAATGTGTCCCTCCGTGCCTCAGAAGACGTTGATCGCTGTGCATCAGACCTTGGTACCAGCGTAAGCCAGCACTGCTGGTTCACATCGATAACAAGGCCAATCCACCCACAGTAACTTCATAACATCATGTAATTGTGTTACAAGAATGTTATGGCAAATCAATTCGTTATTAGGACAAGACGATGGCGGACGCCGAATTAATATCATCGGATCAATAGTAGGTAATTCCTGCTTCCCGCATCGCCACAATAATCAAGTACCAGCCTATGCATCCTGCTTAGATTAAGGAAGCAGGTAATAGTTGAATTATTGTTATATTATATCGATTATCTAATGCTCGATTGCTTTCTCTTATTTTATACAAGTACCTAAGTATTATGTGCAGGTTTAAGATTCCAGAACGTCGTTGAAATTGCAGAAACAAGGGGTCGGATGTTTCTTTGTGTCCAACGGAAAGCCTTGGAGCTATGAATGGCCTGATTATACAATGCTTTTCACAATACAGCCCGCACGTACAACGTGAAACACCCATCGACGACTGTGGCTGACGATTTTATAATTAAATTTCTCTATACTTAATACGTTGATTTGTTTGATTGTTGAGTGGCACTTGATACATGACTTAGGATGACTTTCAAAGTGATTTCAATATTAGATGGATCGTCGGATCGAATTTCTTTTTCGTTTTCGCCAGAATATTTGCAAATTTTACCACCTTTATCGACTCTAGTTGTATTTGTTGGAGAACATCAAAAAATGAGGAGGTTTACAATTGGATTATGTTTTTTTGTATTTAGGTCCCTATGTTACACGGTAGACCGATTATGAAAATTGTTTTTTAGGGTTCCGTATTTGACACGGAATAATAATACTAACAATGTTTGTGAACTGCAAACACCACGCTAGTCTAGCCCCCTACCAGTCAGTACCCGAAGGACTTGTGATACGGATACTAAACAACTGAAAAATACTTAATATTTTTTATAGATATAAAAAAAAATTTAAGTTTAAAGATTTGTACTATACAAAACAGAAATACATATTGTACACATAAAAACATTCATTACCTTGCCGCGATTCGAACCCGTCACCGTTGGCGTAACACGCGTAATAAAGAACCGCGTTACCAACTGAGCCAATCTGTCGTTAAGTTAGTTTAGCCAATTCCTTCTGTCTGTCCGTCCGTCCGTGGTTCAGCTCAAAACTATCGGTACTGGTATATACCCTTTGTCTAATCGCGACGACGAAGTAGTAAAATAAGATCTTGAATGGATTTTTTTTGGTTTGGGACGATAATTATTATTTGCCTGCTGCATAGTGGTATCGATGGATACTTTACAAAATATTGGTAAATTTTTTGTAAAGTATCCAACGGTTAGAGAATTTAGTAAACCGTTCGTGAATTGTTAAATCTTAAAGTGTAAATTTTCGTTAGTTAACTTTACTCCCATCTCTACTAATAAACGATTTTTTTTTAAATCCTGATGTCATGACGGTAGTACGTAATATAATATATAAAGAAGTTAAAAGGTAAACCATCACAGTTAAGGTTTATCGTGAAAATCGAACAAAAATAACCAAATCTAAAAATAACATAATTGTCTGTCAGCTGAGTATTTGTATGGGAGGTCAAGTTAAGTAGATACATTTGGGATCAGCTAGAGCATGGTGCGGAACACTCCGTCGACGACTCGCACTTGTCTGTTGTAAAAGCTAAGGCACCCCATATGTAAAAGCTAAGGCACCCCATATGTAAAAGCTAAGGCACCCCATATGTAAAAGCTAAGGCACCCCATATGTAAAAGCTAACCATATGTAAAAGCTAAGGCACCCCATATGTAAAAGCTAAGGCACCCCATATGTAAAAGCTAAGGCACCCCATATGTAAAAGCTAAGGCACCCTATATGTAAAAGCTAAGGCACCCCATATGTAAACGCGCGAATAACTTCAGAACGACTGTACGGAATGTGATAGTCATTTCATTTTCGTTCTAGTTATAGCAGGGTCAAATTCTATGTATAGTACGAAAAATAGTACACCGTACGGAAAATAGTACACCGTACGAAAAATAGTACACCGTACGGAAAATAGTACACCGTACGGAAAATAGTACACCGTACGGAAAATAGTACACCGTACGGAAAATCTTTTAAATAGTGTTGTGTATCTCAATTTTACATACCTACCAACGTACTGTTACGTCCGTGTGTGTATGTATGCGTTTGTACGTAATGTTTTTGATTGCATCTACCGACACGAAACATCACCACGACAACAAATTCTGCAATCATGACAGGACATCGTCCGTCGGGACAGCTTGTTGGAATAATTAACGTATGCATGTCTCCGACAATAGACGGACTCCATATATTCTATAGTCACGTTTTTTATTCATGTGTTGTCGGTTATTTTATCATAGTATTTATCTTGTGAAATCAACCGGTATAAAAACAATTATACATGTCACAGACGGAATTTTCGGATAATATTTATCCATGTTATCATAAGACAAAAGTAAATAATAAAAAAGTGATAAGATAATTGAGATACCACTAGAAGTTCGTGATGAACTTATGTAATGGAGCCACATCGACACACGACATCTGTCGTAAATCCTAAGTTAGACCGCATACAATGTAGACACCAAGACGGTGGGTTAGGTTTTTATTTTATAATGGGGTAAACGAGTAATAGACGATATTTTTACGATATACGACGATCTCCGTGCAGTAGCTGGTCCGGGATGGAAGCGAGTAGCAGGAGATCGGTCGTCTTGGCGTTCCTTGAGGGAGGCCTACGTCCGGCAGTGGACCGATAAGGGCTGATAATGATGATGATGATGAAACGAGTACTCACCTTTTTACAACTACCATCCATATGTTATGAGATGCCCATAATAACATGAACATTCGCATAATGACTATGCCGATGCTTTGCCCTCCTTTCTCCCTCTCTCTCACTGTGTCAATGGTCAACTATAAAGAATGGAAGAATTTGAACTTCAGTGCTAATTGCTAATTTATCTGTAACTTAGGTTTAACTTAGGTAAAGTTCAAATTCGTTTTCCACTTACTAGAAATATTTCAAATTATCTAAAACACAATCTTTGTACTGTCACTCCAGTGGACACATACATAGGACATACGTGATTTTTACGTTTACAAAAAATTTCAATGCTCATACTGTGTATTGTACTTACAATTATCTTTTTTACAGACACTTAATGTAAAAATATGCTTCTCTGAAAAAATATTTTTTTACTGATTTGAACTTGTGCTGTGGAAGCGAAGAGAAGCCCAATACAGCTTCATTGGATTGCTATGAGTGTTCGTCTCACGACGAGACTTACTTTGGGGTCGTAAGAGGGACCAACCCAGGTGGGGTTCTCCCCCAGATGGGAAAGATGCATCCCGATGTGAGAGTGTTTGTAACAGCTAATTTAACTATTATTACCATGATAATAATATTTAAATGGCCTCGGCGCTGACGTGAACGTTTGGTTCATGACTGGGGGTCCCGTACCTTCACCCTCAGACGGGTGAAAGATCTCGCACGCGGTAGTCCTGGAATACCTAAATGCAACGGCGGTGTTATACGTATTGGAATTAGTCCCTACTCTGAAGGTGTTGTTCGGACCGTGCGTAGTCGAACGTGTGTGCTGTTGTCTGGCTTGACGAGTGTCTGTCGTTTACGTCTGCGTGTCCCTACACCGGGTGTGCGACGTCGTGTCTGAGAGCGTGTTAGCTGGTAGTGTTTGACAGTAGTCGTCATCGATGTGGTCGTATTCTTTCGACAGAACGTGTCTGGAACGACGACCGATGATAGTCCCACAGTTTCGATCGAAAAACACAAAAAAGTAAACTTAGATTTTTGCTCCAAAAACTTATCATCAATTATGCACAAAATCTAAATATGTATATGTATATTTTGCTAGTGTTCATGTCCTTGTTGCATATTTGAATGCATTTATAGCTTCTATATTGGACATAATTCGGTTTCTTGTTATAAGGTATTTTGTAAGTGGTAGTGTCATGCCGTATTGCACTTGATACTGCCGTGAAGTGACATCTACGGTGTCGCGTTTCGTGTGGTTTGTGAGGAGCCGGTGGCCCATTGGGTGGGGAAGTGAGGGCGGCGCATCGGTATAGTAATTATTCTGACGTTCATGGGCGTGATAGTCGTGGAAGGGCTCCCCAATACTAATTATAAAAAGTTACACATAATATCTACTTATTAGGTACCTTTTTTGTCACTTCTATGAGAACACGCTATTCCTCAAAAGTAGTAAATTCATATTTTCCCCCTCTCCCCACCTCTCCTCCTCGTCCATAATTGGTTCATGTCGCACGGCGCGCCCCGCTTACCTACCAAAAAAACGATATTTTAATAACATGTCCTGAGTTATTAAAGCGCCTAGACAAGGCCATGTCTGTTCTGATTCGTGCACGTCTTACCTGGTTTGTGTTGTAGAATACTTACATACAATACAAGTAGTATTGTATAAATTCTATTGTCCGCTCAAACTAAATTTCATTTATATTCACTATTCACTCACCCACCCTAATTGCTACGTACTAGGAAATCATTACGTATACCAAGTACAGTATACCTAGTGGCAATACCTCGCTAATAATCTGGCACAGTGCTTAGGTAAGTACGTACCTTACATTGCATTTATTTAATACCAAAATATGTAGTTAATGATATAACTGGACAATGCTTCTTACTGAAACATTATCAATAAAATGAACGTATTGGAATCCATGTCAACGAGTAGTTTATTTCATAGCAACATAACTTTTAATCCTCCTCGGTCAGTGCGAAAGTGTATGTGTGTGTAAGCTACTGAACGGCTCTGGTTGAAGTTTAACAGAAATATAAATGACAATCTGGAATGACATAAAAATACTTTTATCCCAAAAAAAGATATGGTGGTTTGGGGGAGGGTTCTACCCGCGTGTTTACGCGGATAGAACCCTCCCCTCTGGCCAATGCCGGTTTAATCACACCTAAGAATTTAGGCCCTAGTTCGTGCCGACCTTATTTTATTATTAGTGAAGTCTATATTTCGCAAGAATGAAGCAGTTAAATGGTGTTTTTCCTGTTCAGCCGTTTGATGCTCGATTAACAGAGTAAGTGCCTACTGTAAGATAATGTAGTCGGTGTGTATTGTCCAGTAACCTGCCTACGTACGTAATTGTTTTTTTGTGACTTATCTCTGCATACCTTCAAGTACACACACAAATTCACAAACGTAAGCATGTAGTAAACACAAAAATGACCTTTTTGTGGAGTTTTGTGATAATCAGATATTTATGGTCAAAATGGTGAATAACTGTAAATTGAACACTATCACTCCAAAAGACGATTACTCGGACCCTCACTATAGGCTTACTACATTTGCGTAAACATTTCATAATAAAAGAGTTGTTTTCCTGCACGTTGAGTCGTCCGGAATTCCCTTGGCAGCTCGCAGCTGCTACTCTAAGGCTCGTAGGTCGCGCGTCGTCGGAATTCTAACCAACTCGTGTGGATTCCTTATCTTTAGGTATTTGTATTTTAAAATACCTCGATGTATTCAATGTTCTTATAAACTCGTTTCACTTACTGCTAGTGCCCACTGTTATTAATTATTATTATAACCTATTAGGGCATTTGGTAGGTACCTTCGTCTGATCTAGCTAGTCTAATGGCCTTGTATTTAACAGTAGTAGTAGATAACAAAAGATAACGGTACATATTTAGCAATACAAACAACTAATGATCTATACCGTGGTGTGTGGGGCTCGCTGCACATTACAGAGCCATCATTGGGGTGGGGTCCGGAACTACAAATCATTAGGGCACCTCGACGGCCAGTCAGCCCCCTAAGGGACCGACACCCCCTCCGCAGAAGGGTTGACCCGCACAACAGGACAACAACCCTACCAACTTTGGGACAGTTCGATGGGGTGAGGTTTCCATCCTCGCCCCTGGCCCCGTGCACAAAAGCGCCTCCTCCTGTTGCTCTTTTCCCCCCTTCTAATTACCTGCCTTTCTCCTCTTGGGTATGAAATAAAGACTGGTGGAGATGTGACATATCTCGCTAGATAATATGATCTATTTAGTGTGCCTAAAGTATACTTATTATAGCATTCATTATTATAGTCCGTGAGGGTTTTTTATTAGCCACGGAGGCACTGTTAAGTAACTTGATACCGCATATTTGATTGTCGCCACCCATCCTAACTGCGTCTATTGCCGTGACCCAGTTTAAAATATACAAGTAGGAATTAATGAAATAAACGGGAATCGCGAGATATATTCCACTTATTTATAACTATTGGATGTATCCCAAAAGTTCTCATATAAGATCCACATCCTACTGGTGTTATGAACACAGGACAGGTTTTAATTTTTATTTTATTGGTACTTCCACAAGGACGAAATACCCGGAACTCACGACCAAGATGCAAAAACAGGGCCAGTTTTTAGGGTTCCGTTTACAAAGGGTAAGGTGATCCTATTACTAAGACTCCGATGTTCGTCTGTGTGTATCTCATAGACTACGAGAGCTGGACAGTATACATTTGAAATAAATCATTTGTGGCTACGTGATCAATATATTGCAGACTTTTGGTTTCCTAAGTAGGATTAATATCTTATAAGACATACATTTGGGACCACCAGCTGTCGATAGTCGGTCAACGTTTTGTAATCATTTATCGGTACCAAAGTGTTGAAAGTTTCATATATCTTCGATAATATTGATAACAGCGATGTCGAGTGCGTCATGTAGCTCGCCCGCCGCCCGTGCTGCGCTCTCCGCTCACGTGCGACACACAGAGATAACATTACCTAGATAGAGTACAGAAGCCAGGTTCAACGCGTCCGTCGAAGTAGAAATGTAGCTTACTATCCATCTCTCTGTTTTTTTTTAATTTTTTCTCTGTGCAATACGCATGCCAGATAATATAGACAAAGATAGTAATGTATTCCTCATCTTCCTTCTCTATTAACCAAGACGGAACTGTAAATTTCCTCGCAATTCACTCGCAGTCCCTAATGTATCTATATATATTATCTCTATGGCGTCACGTCGCATATCAGACGTGACTCATCATTCATTCGCTGACTTGTGACTAAAATCCAACACGTAATGTGGTACAAACGAGAAACACCAAACATGTTCCGTTATCTATACACTAGTTTATATAAAACCGGTTTTGCAGTAAATATTCGAATACCATTTATAGCTATCAGTATGCAGCGTATCAGTACGTAGTTCATTAAAGCATGTATCTGAACAGGAAAACATAATAAAAGCCGTGAGCAAATAACAAACTACGTAACCCTAAAATCCGGTGAAATGCGGGTCGGACCCACACAGTTTGGGTTCCGTAGTAACGGGAGGTTTATAATTTATACGGTTTATACATATATGCAAAAGTGCTTTGAACCCTCGACAAATTATGATACTCTAATGTTATATCACAAATATAGAGGTGAAGCTGATAACCATATTTTGAAGTCGGTTAAAGGTGGCATATTTAGACTTTAAACATAAAAAAATTCCTGAGCAAACAAATAACAAACGCTTCCGGAATCAATGGTCACGGTCCCGTGGTCAGCGGCAGCTACAGCATCAAGGTAGACGCGAAAACTTCGAGACGGAAACGTCTTTACAAAAATAATATTTCTTACTTATTTCGTGGTTTTTGCGATTAAAAATGTATTTATGTTTAATTATATGTAAAGTAGCAGCGCTCCGCGATTTCACTCGCGTACCTCCGCTCGTGTTAGCCGTAGCATCATGATATGTTGTCTGGTATACATCTTACAAATATACTATAGCCTCCCTCGCTAAATGGTGTTAACCACGCAGCGCCGAGGAGATCTAGAAACGTCCCAGACAATTCTCTAGGTTAGCGGTCGGCAAATCATGGCCTCTCTTGTTGCGGTCCCGATGACCTTGGAAAAATCATAGTGTGCGCCACCCTATAAGGTTGACGACCCCCGCTCTAGATCATATTTCGCTTTTTTTCAAGGCAACTACAATGGCACTATAAATCTGCTTATTTATTATTATCGCCCTAATCTTTTTCGTAGAAATAGATTAAACAACCTGCATTCACATCAAGTAGGCATTTATTCAACACCACCTGTACGGACGAAGACTTCGGCCTGCCATCCATGACGCCAGAAAGCGCTTTAGTATAATTGATGTTTTAAGTTTACGCGAATGTTAGTCATTACAATAAAACTAATTTTACGGATTTTATCGCGGTTTATTTAATAATTGAGATTCTGTCATCTCGGTTCACCCATGACCACGGTTGCTGTAAAGCTTCTGAAACGTTGGGCTAGATAAATAATTAAGAAAACCGCGATAAAATCCGTTAAAGTAATTTTATTGTAATGCTTTAGTATAAGTTATAAAGGATTAGATGGCGGAGTTGTACATTGTGTTAGCCACAACCATTGGAGTTCAAACATAATAACTAGTTTCGTCAATATCTTACATTTTTCAAACAGATTATATCAAGAATATTGTATACTAAATCCACATTTTCAAATGTTACCAAACCGCTCCCATGACCCAGGGGTAATGAAGTTACTCTCCCATCTACGCCAAAGAGCAAATTTTAAACCAAAGTATTGTTTTCCTTGCACTTATTTCTCTAATATTTCTCTAGTAAGTACCAACATATTAGTTGTATAGTTGTTATATCTGTCTACACCGTATATAGTCATAATACAGTGCTAGGTGCCATGTACGGTGTATGACGTCAGAAAGCAGCAGTTGCCATGGCGAATATATTGCACACTTCCGATAATTATGTGCTGTGACTTGCGAGCTGCGAGTACTCAGCGAATTGCGCTTGACTCAATATACTGTTTGTGATTGACAGCTGCAGCCTGTCTAATATATTGCATTACCGACGTCTCAGGAGTAAAGTAGTCATATGTTATAAGACTTGTAAGAGGTGCAGGCTCCTGTGGAGCCGAATTGGATCGACCGGGGAGGTAGCTCTCACGCACATGATAGTGCCACATTCAATGGACCCACGCACGAAACGGAGAGAAGGAGGGCGATACGTCTGCATAACAATCATGCGTATGTTTATGGGCGTGTGTCGTCAGCAAAAGGCTCTGGCAATTCGTTTGGAATAAAAATAATGCACCTGTAGGCATGAACTATAGATAGGTACATCCAGGTTGTACGCCAGGGAGAACGACAGACTTGGCATGTTACACTACAAGATTAATGTTCTATGCAGTAAGCGCGCAGAGAGTCGGCGTGTAGTAATTCAGGCGTGGGCGAAGTGGCATGATGTCACTCTTGCGACGACGCCCACGTTTAAATTTTCATCCCTCTTATAGGGTTTTTCTACCGGAGATGTATAAACGGAACCCTTATAAGATCACTTTTGTTGTCCGTCTGTTCGTATGTAGCTACATCTGTCTTGACCTCTTTCTTAGTAACGAGTTAAATAATCAAAGTGAAATTTATGTCGAATACTGAGGTCTGCAATATCTTGAAGCCCTGAAAAAAAATCTAACTTCTTCATGTAGATATTATATGTGAGAACACACGTTACCTAAAACCTGTGTGGTATTTCCGTTCACTTTACTTACAAGTTACAACTATAAAAGTTATCCATTTTGGTCCGAAATATTCCTGCTTTCCCGTCGTGTGTTGCCAAGGGCCCGCGGCGCCTACGCGGCTACGCCTAGCTACGACACAGTCCTCTACAGAATGTTCAAATGCTCGGTCAGTACGTGTACCTATTTACGTAGGCGAGTGTATGGGTCAATTCATACTAGCGCAGAGTCGAAGCGCATCGAAGCGTCAATCCGAAACTTAATGTAGCAAATTTACCCTTATTTCCACAATGTAATGCACATATTTCTTCCAAGGAAAAAAAAAAAGACGCGCGAATTCACGCGCTTTCGAGGGAATAATATAAAATCGAAAACGACGAGAAATTAATTTATTTGGTCCAAAAATACGAGTTCCAACAACGAGATTCAACTGGCTATTGGTGTCCATCACTAATGCCACGAAAAAGCGCGCATTCGTGCGACTTCGCTTTGATTGTGAGGAATTTGACGCTTCGATGCGCTTCGACTCTGCGCTAGTATGAATTGACCCTATATGTCGTAGGGGTAATGTACAAACCGCGGTATAACATTACGGCTAGCCATTTTCAAAACAGGGCTGTTTTTATTGTGGCGGGCCAACGATTAGCCGGATTATCATTGCGAGACGTTCTTCAATATGGCGGCTGACGTTTAGCCTCATTGAGTCCCTTGATCTTAGGAACTAATAGTGATCGATACAAGTATGAAATTAGGCTTGTGTTTTGAGTACAAATGAAAGGTAACCTTATCACGAAAACTCAGTCGGGAGCTACGCTCCTTCGGCTCTATATGGGCATAGATTTTTTACTTCTCTATATTCCACAATCGACACCATTGTTGTTGTCATGTCAAACAACGGCTCGGTTTAGGCGGGAGCTACGCTAACCGTCATCACAGAGCGTGCATTTGTGCTTTAGCAAATCTACTTTAATGACAGAGGCCAACCTCAGCTTGTTGACAGAGTGCACTTTTCTTATTGTGCATTGCAATTCGTCGCTGCAATTTTAAGACTATTCCTGAATCCTACCTATCTTTATTATTGAAAATACCTGTCTTAACATAATGCCTACTGATCAATTCGATGCAAGCCTAGTTGTCATGTCTTTTTCACAATTCACCAATAGATGGTTTACCGATAATTTGTTTCGGTAATAATTTATTCATAGGCCAAGCCGGGTTGGATGGCTAGTTATTTAATGTAGGTAAAATCATATTGTCTTAATAACTTAAAAAAAATCATATTTCAAGCGGCCATCTTTCTTATCGGTCAACGAATAAAAAATGATCCCAGTTTTCCCTTTATCTTTAACCGACTTCAAAAAAAAGGTATTTGTATTGTATACGACCCTGTTTGGTACGCGATTACGAGGTCCATTCTGAACCATTTTCAAAAATCTAGTTTTGTTTGAAAGGGAAAGATTAAAAGATTCAACTACAACTACAGCTGTGAAAATAAGCGGTTATAGTAATTTGCTGCGAACATTGGCGTGTTAAAGTTTTTTCCCGTCGGTATGTAAGTTAAGGTCGCTGTCCAAGGAAACGGACGTAATAGAACGGTAAATAAACCCTAACATGTATCTAGTCACTACAGCGTTGACTACGTAAATCCAAATGGCAAAGAGCGTGGATTGGCTTCGTGACTTAACGTTTGGCCACACTAACGTTCTAGTGTTGTGAAGTGGTAGTTATGACGGCACCGATTTCCCAGGAAATTCAAAAATTAACAACACGAGGACAGCAGACAGGTGTTGTCGAGCTCAGGACAATGTTTCGCCGTTATCTTTATCGGTATGACTTCAGATGATAAATAATCATTATGAGAGCATCGATAACAATATTGGTCGAGTTAGACGACCTATTCAAATTATCATTTTAGTTGACGCATTGTGCACACCGAACTGTGCAGGTAGTCGGCCGACTTCAAGTTGTACCTACTCGAAATATGCATTCCTACTCGAAAGAAACAAGTGGTTCATTTGTGTCAAGCGACCATAGAGGATAATATAGGTAGAGAAGGGATGCCATACTCTTTGTACCCCTCTTATAAGAAGAGGGCACAGAAACTTATAAGAAGAGGGACAAGGGGCGAGGATGGAACCCATTGCACTATTCCAAAGTTGGTGGGGTACAACACCATCTATGGAGGTGGAGTCGGTCCCTTAGGGGACTGACTAGCCGTAGAGATGCCCTGATGATCTGTTGTTCCGGGGCACCACACCAAAAGCCGGCACTGACGGCACTCGCGGTGTGCCAAGAGCCCCACATACCACTGGTCCCCACCTAGGGCCAGTGAAACAAAAAAGGCTGGTGTATGTCGGAGACTGCCTTCTTGGTGAATAGTGAAGGAAGACGCTTTGCTATATTTGTCTATCTAATCTCGCAGGGGCATTACGCTGAAAAAATTAATGAAAAAAAGAGAGACGGAGAGTGAACTACTTCTGCTGTCACTTTCAAATTAGACACCCGCGTTTTATGCTGGCTGAGAGCTGGAGACGTGAGTCTCTAACTAAATATGTTACGAGTATATCTATGGAATCGACCCGCCGCTAAGCTATGATGGGGGATGGCTATTCTGCGCTTTGCTATCGAGTTTCTTGCGGGCTATGAAAGACCGCATATGAGACGGGTCAGCGCTTACTGAAATATTTGGACATTAGAAAAACAGTGCCGTAAGAAGTGATGTTAAAACCGTAAATCATTACTCGTACCAGGAGGCTTAATTCTAGAGACGGCTTCTATTTTTCACTAGAGATAGTGGAAAAATATTTCTATCAATTATACAATACTGAGGAAGAGGTAGTGCCATGCTGCATAGGAGGAGGTAGTGCCATGCGTGGTGCATGACACTACGTTATCCTATGCAACGGAATTGGACCGGCACGACCGGGGAAGTACCTCTCACTCATTTGGTATAGGCGTAAAGTGACAGCGTCGCAGTCGCGTTCCGTACGGTTTGTGAGTAACCGGTGGCCCTATGGGTGAGGTGGAAGGGAAGATAGGAGGGTAACGCATTCGCGTAACAATCATGCGAATGTCCGTGGGCGTCGGTAGCCATCAAAAGGCTCCTTCTGAAAATAAAAAAACAATCTTTGTATACTATATTGAAAGATTATAAATAATGAAATGAATCATTTGGTATTTCACCAGGCAGCATCGCACACCGTGGGCTCCGTCCCACTGGGAACTACTACTAACTTGATAATTTATATAAATTGACAGACACATATTGCCTGCACTCATTTTGTATAAATGAATTACAGATATGAGTTTGCAGTTATAAAATAATAGCATTTTTTTGTATTTGCTGTTATAGCGGCAAATATATTGTAGGTAAAAATTTCAACCATCTTACATCGGTTTATGAGATACAGTCTGATGACAGAAGACTGATAGACAGACTGATAAGTATTAGTTAAAGATCCCTTGTTTATCCTTTTGGTATGGAACCCTAATAAAGAGCAACAGTGGTATCTGCGCCGCAGTAAATAGTTTCTTAACTGCGGCAGACGCCAGTGCGGGCGCGCTCAATATAATCGGTTAAAACATATAATCAATAGCATATAATCGGTTAAAACAAATTGAAAGTTGTAATTGATTCGACTGCAACACTAGTAATTTATAATTTTCCTTCAGTAACAAAGCAGACGCCCACAACTCTGAAGCGGCAACACAACAAATCGATTGTCGGTGTCTGTGCCAAGGTTAAGGTTACCGCAGACATGTTCTACTCAGGATTTTCACTTGAAAATATATAAATGGGTACTTACTTATAACCACCTATGGACCTACTTGCGATTAAACTTTATTAAACCTGCACATAATGAAAAAAAATGGAGGTTTTTGTTTGACTCGGACTACGGATACCCGTGAGGTGAAAAATATATTCGTTGTATTTGGGTAAGTAAATAGCTATGTAAATTGTAACCAACCTCATGAGGTTTATTTTACGTGGGTATATATTGCGAGCTAGGTAGCCTGGGTTCCGTAAGGTTTGCCGCAGAGGTGATCATGTTGCCAACAGATCCGGGGTCACCTCACCTACTAAAGGCGGCTGAGGGCTTTTGTGAACTTTTAGTCGAGTAGGGTTCTTCCACTAGGCAGTTCAGAACCCCCACACTGGTCGACATAAAATACTGATGCGGCGTGTGTCAAAAATAAGACATGACACAAGACTTCACAAATAAAAAGAAGTACGTGTGTTTATGTACACGCGTTAGAAGCTATACTTCTTTGTAATAACAAGAGAAAAACTAAACTAAGGGTATCCGTTTTTCGTGACGGTGTGCGCGCATCGTATTAATTTACTCTCATCGTTGCCTTAACAGTTCAAATAAAGTATAACTTCAATAAAAAAAATACTCGTATAGATTAGAATATATAAGATACACGGCTCTGCGTCATATTGCCCTAATGTTCTAAGCCACTAAGCCTCCTCTTACAGATGTAGGTCAGAGGGGCTGGGCAGTACTGCCTCAGTAGGTACTTATCCCGCTGCGTCTTGTAAAGGAGTACTTTTTTGATCTTTGCGACAACATACACGGCTCTATGAAATAAACAGAAGCAACTGTTATGATCATTGTATGGATGTTAGTTTCAGAGATTTCGATATTGTATTTACCAGACGGCGACAGAAGATGAACAGTGATTTCGAGCGAGTGTATGTATGTACGTTCCTTTGTTCCTTGAAACTGCCCGAAGTTTGACGATTTTTTTCGTACAAGGTTAGATTCGCCTTATGAATGTATATGAATAGCGCCAATTCATATTTTACATTTACATTGCCACTAGCGATCCGCCCGGTTTCGCCGGAGACTAACACGCACATCATTCTGCCTTTACAAGTGATACACTAAAATTTTCTCCTGGAATCTTTCTATCTATTGGTGAAAAATGAATCGCATACAGGCAGACGTATTTGGGGAATTTAATGTATTGATTCGTACTGGGTCCTAAAATAACATGTAACACGTTATGTACTTGACAAATTATGTTCTAAGCCTTGTCCGAAAGGTGCTGGATCTTGTGGTGGAAATTTCACTCTAATCGATTGTAGTTCAGTACTTTACAAGTCCTATACATTCAATATATTTTATAGTAGGTATGATGACTGCCTCGTTATCTAGGGGTAAACACGTCCAACCACAGTCGTGCGGTCCTGGATCCGAGTCCCTGATTCCAAAGTGTTACTGACATTTGCCTAATAACAGTCCGAAGACGAGAAGTTGGCGGTGTTACACCCCCGTGCCTCGAGAGCACGTCAAGCCGTCGGTCCTACGCCTAATTTCTCTCCGGTCATGTCGGCCTGTCGACCCATCGGAATAGGACAAACAGGGAATACACTACTGCCTGCGTGTACTAAAATGTGTCTTGCGCAGTTAGCTAGTCTTTATAGAGAAGAGACTCCGTGGCCAAAATGTGGCTACGTCGACACTATAAAGTAGCTATATTAAAGTTTTCTGGCCAAGTGTAGTCTGGCAACTGGTAATTTGGAACTGCACCAAAAGCACTACAGGTTGAAAACCCTTGTCATAGGTACTTATAGATTCGGTGCGTAAACGTTCTACGCGCTCCAATATTTCCAGGCCAATACTAAAACAAATTATTTACCACAACAGCTGAATACGTCCTGAGGACGATGTTGACCCTGGCCTTGTTTCTTTCTTTAAAATCAAAATGCTCTACTTGACGAGATTCAATGTCAAAACTCGACTTGATTATTTAAATCCTGTAAAAGTTTTTATTCTCAATGTCGGAGAATCTTTCACACGTAGATAATATGCGATACAATTATTATTACATACAGTACATATAATTACACCAGCATCATCCCGCGGTTTCACCCGCATACGCCCGGTTCTGTTACTGCCCGGCTGTCGTAGCGCCATGTTATATAGCCTTCACCAATAAATGGACTATTCAACACAGAAATATATTTTCCAGTTCTGCCCAGTAGTTCACTTTCACTCTTAACAAACTGTTTACTGTTATAGTATACACTATAGATATATAGACTAAGATTTTAGGTGTTTAAGTTCAATTATCCATAGCAACATGGGATTTAAATTTGAAGTAGGAGCCGTTTTGTAGCCTCGTCACGTGAACGAGTATCAAGTGTGTAGGTAGTAGGGACACATATCTCTTTCAATGAACACCAAAGAAGTATTCAGTGAGTTTCGCTTAGACGTGATGCCAAGTAACGTAGGTGAATATCATATAACTTTATGTAATAAACCTCTAATTTATAATGAAACGATGGTGGATCGTTTTTAGGTCTCCGTACCTCGAAAGAGAAAAACGGGTACATAAGTTTGTCCTCTTTCTGTCTAGGACACTTCGTGGGGACCTAGTAATGTGAATTGTGACAAAAAGTGAGATAAGTAATCTGTAACACAATCCAAAGATATACAGGAAAAAGTCCGGAGCTTTGTAGTACATACCATAGACAATGAGCATGAGTGGGTCTTCTAGTACATACCATAGACAATGAGCATGAGTGGGTCTTGTAGTACATACCATAGACAATGAGCATGAGTGGGTCTTGAATTAAATTGGTAAATTTTTACAAGTTCTCATGCTCGTGCCTTGTGTTGGTACGGAACCTTCGCTGAGCTTTGCCGACTTACACTTGGTTACTGACTATAGAAAATAGTATTCTGCATTCCAACAATATAATTGCACAATTACTACACTTAAGTGTCTACTTATTGATGTAATTACAGCAATAAATATAAGTGTTTATACCATTGTATAGACACGCTGTTGATAAATTTTGAGCACATAAAACAGTTTTGTGTTTAAGTAATGTGGCTAACTTCGTACTACGTTTCAGAGTGCGCCGGTTACCTACTCTGTTGTGTGTATTTTTGCAAACCAATTAAGTATTTGCATGGATGTAATTTTCCACTGCCGCGTCACGCGCGGGCACAGTCACAGCGATAACATACGTCCTTACTACAGCACTGCAAATTCAAGAAGTTAGGATTATTCTATCTGACTATTTTTAATAGCAAACGAGCAATCTGAGCCTTTTTACGCCTACCGACGCCCATAACAATAAACATAATTAGTATGCAGGTGCGTTGCCTTCCTTTCTCCCCCCCCCTCCCCTCGCCCCAATGGGCCACCGGCTACTTACAAACCGTACGAAACACGACACTATACGGCGGTGTTATGTGAGCGAGAGGTACCTCTCCAGTCGTGCCGGCCTAATTCTGATGCAATGACGCATGGTACTTCCTCTTGCTAAAACTATACGTCTGTCTCTGACGAATACCATACTGCTTATACTCAGTGTTTCCTAGTCACTTATTGTAGAAAGTTGTAAGTATATCATTTTTGGTCCTCCTTTTGAAATTTCAGTTGGGACACCTCGGAGAAGTCCTGCCATTACAAGTGCGGGCACATCACTGGGCCAGCGTTTGTTCATAAACTTATATTTTCGGCCGCTGAACTCGTACGGATCGATACAATATGCGCTAGATATTAGATAGTATTACGTTATACGCCTACTGTCTGCTTACTTCAGAGCGCAATGCTCTGTTGCTGCTGAGTATTGTAATAGACTTAAAGCGTAATAGCGAATGACGATCAAGTAGTGAAGGGGATCGGTTTCTGATCCTGAATGAAATGGACGATTTCTGGCGTAAGAATTCCTCCCAGATCTGTCGCCAGATACTGTCACCAACGTCTTCCTCGACCTACTTTGGGAGATTATGGAAAAGGCTTTGGGAAGTGTATAAGACGACAAAAAGGGAATGTTTCTTAATTCTCGCGTTTATAAGAAACCATTGCAGAGATAAAGTAAAATAATTATTAAATAAATCAAGGTGGGTGACCGCACGAGTCAATGCTTGCTCTGTATTTTGCTGTAAGCCGGCTGCGACTTACAAATCCCACTGTAACATGTCACCGTGCTAATATCACGGTGAGTAAAGGTACAATCATTGTATTTACTTATTTAGCAAATATGCCTACACCATTTAGTACAAAATCGGTTACAGAATAATCTTCTTTAGTAGAGCAGACATGGTCTCATAAATTAACTAATAAAAGTGGGACGTTCTAATCGAGCATGAGTATTCTGGTTCGACCATATTCACAAAATTAGGAGAAAACTGAACTACATCCCCAGGTAGGTATTTACTGTTAACGCTCCGAGTGACGGCCCCATTAGATGCTATCGCTACAGTTATTCAAATTCATAAAAGCATCGTTCATTTTCCGTCATTACAATAAATATTTATTTTAACATCACCTATAACCAGAAATTGCGTTCACAGTCAGGTGAGCTGACGGTGAACGCAATTTGGGTTCACGGTGTAGTGAACAATATGATTGAATATATTTTGAATGAAATGACTTTTCTATAAATACATTTTTCAAGGACTTAACTTGAGAGACGATCGGCTTATAGATATATATAAACTCAGCGCGCTTATATGCTTATAAAATTCTGAACAAAATTACTAAAGAATTAAGACACCAATCAGTGTATTTCTCGTTTCCAACATTACAAATCGGACATAAGAACAAATATAGACTTTTGTATTAAACACATGCATATAAAGGTCTTCAACGACCCTTTGATACTACCATCTTGGGATCCGCAACGAATTTAATCAGAATCAAATAGGAGGAATAGGAAATTAATCACATTTCACTCCCTCGTGAAAACAGGAGACAGTACACGATTACAATGACTTATACAAGCCAAGAAAAGAGAGGGCAGTTAAGAGGGGCAAGTTAAGCCCGGCTCCTATGCACCACGGAGATGTAGATAAATGATTAGCTGATGACTTTGTTATCATAAGCGGTATTACTATGATTTACCTGTTTATTTGTTGCCTGTATATTTATGACAAAATTGTTTAAAACCACGAAGCATTTCCACGTTGCGTCCACTATAGTACACTACTCCTGTAACACTACGAATATAATGGTGGTTTAGTAGATTTAAAAATGTCGTAAAAGAGCTTTTGTGGTGTAAAGAGTATACGGTAAAAGATTTTTGGTAGATACCACAAGATGTTAATTCAGACCAAGCATTACCTAGGTACCACTGAGTATCCTAGTGGTATCGTGTTCGAGCTCCACTTATATCTTCATTCTTAGTATGTAGAAGCGAAGAAGCCATCCATTACCAGATAGAGGTTGCACTGATGCATTGAACTCATCCCTAATAAGCCATCCTGACTCCGACAAACCACGCGATACGCGACAGCAAAGTCAAAAGTTTACTTTGATGTTAGGTGAATGATTCCGATAATATAGAGTGAGACGAGCAGCCATGGGCAGGCTCGATTAATAGAGAAAGAAGATGAGAATACATTACTATCTTTGTCTATCTCATCTCGCATTCGCATTGCGCAGTGAGCTATATTTGCTGCATCTTTCCCAACTCTATCTATGTTATCATCTGTAGTGATATGTCTCGATGGTGTCGGACCGATTCGGCTGCAATACCGAAATTGAATCTGGCTGCATACAAAGTATATACATACTTTCCACGTTTACGAGTACTTCCTAATATCGTACAGTTAAATAAACTGACATATTGTGCACAATACACGTGTACCGCTGTAGAAGTGGCTACAGAATTATATAGTTCTACAACAAATGGCTCTATTTCTGCTCCGCACATGCGATATGCTCCACGTGGGTGGCCATGCTATTTTTACATCCATACAATTGCGGTCATAAATTCATTGTGTTTTCCTTGTTTTGTATTTTAACTTCTTGGCATCTACTTACATTTAAAAAATACGCTCTGAAATAATGACCTTCGTAGGTACTTATAATGTGCCAATGAGAGACCAGCATGTGAATGGATGTTCACTGCTGGTCATCTCCACATTAACTGTGGGGGGGTTACGGGCATCGAGGCGAACCTCATAACCCGGGTTGAGTCGCACGGGGACGACTATCCCCTCGGTAACGGGGCCGCAATAAAATTGCGGTTTGCCACCCTGGCTTTTGGCTCAGGGAAATGTGGGCCCATTTAGGGCCTGTGTGTTATGTGGTGTGTTGTGACTGTGGTGAGTAGCGATTGGGTGTGTCATGCGTGCGCAT
>JAFELO010001470.1:324425-358912 GCA_017140195.1 Eumaeus atala
ACGTTGACGGACATGCGCCAACTGTCGAGCCACTCCGGCAACCGGTCCAGCATGCGCTGCATGCGCCCAGTTGCGAGCTCCGGCTTTCGGGACGAGGTTACGTAGGCGCTGTCGTCGGCGAACAGCGCGAGCATGACATCCACCTCACCCTCTACCGAAGGATCGTTGAGTGTGGGGATGTCGTTGGTGTAGGCCGCGTACAGGCAAGGGGATAGGCAACTGCCCTGTGGCACTCCGGCATGTATGGCCTTCGCCGAGGAGTGCCTCCGCTCCACCGCTACCCGGAAGGTCCTACCTTCCAAGAATGACGCCACTAGTCTCACAAACGCCAGCGGGACGCCGGCGTCCACCTACTTGTGCAAGAGTCCCGGGTGCCACACCCTGTCGAAGGCCTTCTCCATATCGAAAAAGACTGCGACAGAGTGTCTCCCCTTGTACATCTCTACAGACAAGTGTTGGATCACCCGCGTCAGTTGCAACGTGGTCGAGTGGCCGCTCCGGAAGCCGAACTGTTCGTCCCTTATGGGAATGTACAGCTTCAGCCTCCGAAGCAGAAGCCTCTCGAACAACTTGGCGATGTGGGACAGCAGCGTTATCGGGCGGTAGCTTCCAGGGAGGCTTCGGGGCTTGCCCGACTTCGGCAGAACGATGACCCTCCCCTCTTTCCAGGTCTCCGGAAAGTGGGCCGTCCGGAGAATGCCATTTGCGAGCTGGGTGAGAGCCACAGCTGCACGCCTAGGCATCATCACCAGCGCTGTGGGGGGGGGGATGTCATCGGGGCCTGGAGCTTTGCGCCTCGAGAGGCGAAGTGCGACTTTCCGCAGCTCAGAGGGGGAAATGAAATCCTTCCCGCTGAGTGGCGGGGTCGGGCTCTGAAGGAGCTCTCAGATGCGGCACGCCACCTGCTCGTAATGCTCTGCAAACGACGGCGCCGCTGGGTGTGGCGAAAACTGCGTGTTTACATGTGATGCGAGCACCTCGGCGCGAGCCTGCGCTCCGTAGTGTTTCGCGCCTGTGGTGTCTAAAAGTGGAGTGATGGCCTCGTGAGACGTCTGTTTAAGGCGTGCAGGCTGGTATCGTTTTCGCTGGCATAGAAGACTGTACTCTCCCAGCCTGCTCCCTCACCTTCGCAGACAGTTCCTCGGCCAGCTTGTTAAGTTGTGCCTTGATTCTCGGACAGCGGGTACGGGCCCAGAGTTTCCTCATCTGGCGTTTCCTCTGCAGGCCCGCCAGTAGGCTCGGGGGGAGCTCACCCCGCCGGCGCGCTGTCACCGGTACGACGGTGGTCGCCGCCGCCCGCGCCTCCCGGATTTTCTCCGAGAAGAGTCGAGCGGCGGCCTCTACCTCACCCGGAGTAGACAGTTGCCCGGCGATGGTGAAGTCGACTAGGCTATCCTGATAGACGGCCCAGTCGATCCTCTCTCTGGTCCGCACTCCTTCCCTAAGGATTGCTCCGGAATCAAGTGTGACGAGGATGGGTAGGTGTTGAGTGTCGAGGTCGTACAGGACCTCGATGTTGACCGTGGCCTTGAGGTTCTGGTGTAGGGCGATGTCCAGAACGTCCGGGGTGCGCAGGGGATCCGTAGGCACGCGTGCAAGACACGGTGGTCCTTGCACCGTGTAGCCGCACTCTTCCGAATCCTCCTGCAGTCTGAAGCCAGCGTTGTTCGTGACGGCCGATCCCCAAGCTGGATGCTTGGCGTTCAGGTCGCCGACCAACAACACCTGGCCGCCATTTCCCAGCACGTTGTGGACATCACCTAGGTTAAAACTGTCCCCGGGATGTCTGTACGCCGCGTAGATCCTGAGCCCCTCCCCGCCATGTGAACGACCATACCAGTCGTGCCCATGTCGGTGAAGGGGCCCTGTCTCAATTCGTCGTGGACGACGTCCCGCCGAACGAGCACAGCCGTACCTCTGCACGGCCTCCCGCTCGGCGACACCTCGTCCCTCCGATACGCGACGTAGTTTGGTAGCCGGAGGTTGCGCGTCGGCCCCAGCCAAGTCTCGCCCAGCAGGATGACGTGTAAGTCATACTGCTGAGCGAGCAGCCGGAGACTGTCGCTCTTGCCTCCTATACCTCCGGGGTTCCAGTAAGCGACCCTGAGTTAACCTGACCTGACCTCTTAATGCACAAAAGATTCAGATTGCCACAGATGATTAAGCTTTAAAATTTAGTTTATTTAGATACATTGATTCTTGTTATTATTTACGGACGAGCACCGATTCGCGTCGCCGCACTGGTCACATGATAATATACAGTACTTGTGTGTATAGTAACGTTGTGTAATGTTTTACTCGATCCTCTTACGCAGTCCCGAAAAAAACGTCTGACAGACGTATTGAGATAAATGGAAAAAAATATCCTATAATGGTTCCATTTTTTCATTTTGAGATACGAAATCCTAAAAACAGACTGTTTATGGACGATAAGTTATATGTAATTACGGTTATTTAATTGAACTTAATATAATATATCTAATGGAGTGAGAGAGATGATTGCTAACGACCTTTCGCTTGCCGGCTCCGCCCATTCAATTCCAATACTGTTAGGACGTAACGCTCTGATACTATGATGTCATACTTTTAACCCGTTAATGCATTTTCTTACCTACACAAAACTCAATGTCCGTCGGTGCGACGGCTTATGAAAATTCAATGACAACGACCTTTTACGTAATATAGAAAGCACGTGCGCGCTATGGATTTGGCCCCTGATTTAAAAAGTACGTCTAAAATTAAACTGTCTATTACTGGTGCCTAGTGCCCAGAGCCCGTGTGGACATCAAGACATTAACGTAAGTGAACATAGAGATAATATAGACAGAGAAGGGAAGCCAGCCAACAACACGGCTGTGTAAGTGGAAAGAGACAGTAAGTTGGCCCATTACTATGCCGATGCGTTGCTCTCCTTCGTCCCCCTCCCCAATGGGCCACCGGCTATTATGCTAAACGCGACACTGTTGTCTCTTTACTTTACAGTATTATGTGAGCGAGAGGTAGCTCCCCGGTCGTGCCGGCCCAATTCCGTTGCATTGGAGGATGTAGTGTCATGCACTATGCATGGCACTACCTCCTCCTGTGCAGCATGGCACTTCCTCTTCCTAGGTATGTAGACGTTCTTGGGCGTCGGTAGTAGTAAAAGGCTCAGATTCCTCGTTTGCCCTCCTCTACTATAAGAAAAAAAAAATGTACGGTTCCCTTTCTGTCTCTCTTTTTTCATTCATTTCTTTCTACGAGACTAGATAAACGTAGATATTAGTGCGTTTTTATGTACCTTCCCTATTCACCAACACAGCCACATATACTTGCTTATAGCATCTCTTCTCTATCTATATTATATCTATATACGTGACACGAAAAGTAATCAGCCTTTCTAATGGTATTCTCCCGCACACGGGTGTTCACAACTTCGGTAAATTTTTTTTTATCAGAAAAATAATTGTTTTAGTAAGAGATAGTGTTAGGAAGAAGTAGGTCGCTCACATGACACCGCCGCAAGCACATAAATCGTGTGTAAGACTTCGAGGCCCATTGGAGGGAGACGGGCGAAGGAGGGCAACACATCATAAAGATTTTGTGGATGTAATCTGGGCTTACTCACCAAAAGGCTTTGACTTTCCGTTAGACCCCTTATTTATTACTAAACAGACAGTCAGACAAAGTCAGACTTTGTGTACATTACCTACATTCTTGAAGAAAGTTATGGGCTATATATCGTGACGCTACGAATAATGAGGCCGGAGATTTGCGGGAGAAACTGTGGGGCGTTGCTAGTAATAAATTATATATTTTTCAGTATAACGTGGACAACAACTTCACCAATCCCATTCGTAACCGAATCTCTTGACCATGCAACAACATCGACGCTGGTATACCTGAGGCCGGAGTAACGAGCGTTTCATCCGCTCTGTAACCCCGTCTCCAGATTATGAAAAAAATCGATGAAGCCATACTTGAGGTACCTCTTGCGATAAACCTGAAACTAATCACGCGGGATTAATTGAATGAATATGAGCCTGATGGTATGTATATTACACTTATTTTTAGGGAGCACTTGGGTGGACACAGTGACTTCAAGGGAAATTTAGAAGACCGAGAGGCATTCGACGAAATGTTATGGATTTACAACCATTGTAAATCCAAAAAAATCATGCTCAAAAAAAAAAAAGACACAAAAGGCATGATTGGGATAACATAATAATTCAATGTCATTTTGTTTCAGTTTCAAAAAGTTCAAAAGTTCTTATATAACAGCATAGCACAATTGGAACAATTTGGTGACTTTCGATGACTATTGAAATCCGCACAGTTCATGGTTGTACACATTTTTAGGAAGCGTACGTATGTAGTGCTATGCATAGCACTTGACACTACACCGCGCGCGAGTAGCCTCCAACGTCAGAGTTGGGGGTGGAGATCCCCTCGGTCCCTCCGGCCATGATAATAAAAGTTTAATTATTACAAACACTAATATCGGGATGCAGCTCTCTCAGATGCGGTAAAGAGTCTGTCCTTCTTTCGGCCCGTGATTTACCTCCAACTTTTATCAGATACGCAAGAACTTGTCATTATTGGCAACGGGGATAAAAGCAACTCTACATGCTTTTATTGCATAGAATGAACATGCAGTGTCCATGACCTTGGCGGGATTGGAACCAGCGACCCCCGACGTGACGTGTATCGATCACGCCAATCGGTCGTCCATTATATGCCGTAGAAGTAGCTGTTCGTCACCTTTGCGATTTGGAGTAATATAAGTTATAACTAAAGTAATATAAGTTATAACTAAAGTAATATAAGTTATAACTAAAGAATATTTTTATATTAAAAGTGGACTAACTAGCAATAGTTATACCTATGTACTTTCCTTCTGTCCACGCGAATGGGCCACCGGTTCCTTACAAAACCCCGGGCCGATTCCAGAACCACCTGCCAGCTCTATGTTTTCGCCACTTACCCACAGTTGGTATTTAAGAATGACTCAACAGACAATGACAATTCGTAATTACGCTTAAAACAAGCCATCGGAGTGTCTATAGTTAGAATTGAATCAGAGCACTAATGTCCTTAGGTACTTATTTCAGACACCATGTATTTAGTAGGATATATTGAACCCTATGGCCCTTATGCTAATTATAGAAATTTATAGAAAAATAGTAAAAAAAATTTTTGTCCACGGATTAAAAAAAAGACGTCAATAATGAGCGTCCCTCATCACTTAGGGGTATGAAAATGTATATAAAATTTGGTAAAAATCGGTAAAGCTGTTTCGGAGGAGTAAGTAACTAGTGTTGTGACACGACAACAAGATATGTAAGGATGATCTCACTGTAATCTATATTCTTTGGTAGGGTTTCCTAAACCATATATCTATTCGTCACTAAACGGATATTATATAATTTCTTATTGATTACATAATTTTTTTCGGTCTTAACTAGGCTCGCCCTAACCTCTGCTATAGCTAGACCGAAGGACGTATAGCACTGAAGAGGCTGATTTTAGCTTTTCTAAGAAATCTTTCAAGGAGGCTAACATTGTTTAGTTGATGGGTGGATTGTTCCACTTTTTTAGAGTTTATCATTTTCAATTTATCTCTGTTCATTGGGAGGTCAGCGGTCTACAGCTACAGAACTTACATCGTCAGATTGGTGACGACCTGCATAATCACCCCTGAAAAGGGAAGTAAGTCCCCTTGGGTCTAAAATATCCAATTCCAAGCAAAGTCAGCAACTAGGAAGATCCATGTGTATACAGTATGCACATGGATCTTCCTTACCCATATAGGACTTCACTTGCACATGGGCAATTAAAAAAAAATTTCTTCTGTTTTGCCTTGTCCCTCGACTTAGTTTATTTGTTTCTTTGTGATGCTCGACCTCCTGCGGAATATATTATTTTAGGTGCCAAACACATATCTTCGAATGTATATATAAATTGTTGTTTTGGTGATACGTTTATAAATATAAAAGTTATGAATATTTTAAAATGTCAGAGGCCATCGAATTTACCTGTCTCCTTTCTAATTGACGCCTGAAAATCTCTTATTTCTCATAATTTACGTATATTGTAAGTTGCTTAATATGTGTAATGTGAATTCTTAAAAGTAAAATGTATCAGTGTTATGCATGAATATTGTTTTCTTTACATATTTACTATTAAAAATAAACAGGTAAAAATTAAAAGCAAAAATTTTAACTAATCGGCATGTTCCACATTGTGACCGCTGTCCTTTGCTAAAATTCTTCTAATTGTTGAACTAATCGGCACGAAGTGAGAGTGCGTAAAACAACACTACGTGCATCATCTATAGCATATATAATTATATTATATAGATGTTGTATAATGTAACATGTAAATGTTGTAACAAATTCAGCTTTGTTTCGGAATTCTAAGGAGTAAGCCTTCAGTACAATGTTATTTTATATTTTTCCCTACAGTAAACTGTATTTCCTAAGGACGTATACTAAACAACTCTTATATCTTTTAAGTAATAAGAGATTTTCTCGCGCAAGTTAGGCGGGGGACAGCTACATTGGATGGCCTCTAGCACACAATACAAAATATTCGTAGGTTACATATTTACTAAATTATCAGCAAAAAACAATTTATATATAAACATTCGAAGACGTGCGTTTGGCACCTAAAATAATATATTCCGCATAAATTCGTGCATCATAATATTAATGCCGTATCTACCAAAATATATTAGCGAAGAAGAGGGGTGTACAGAAATAGGCGAGAGCCCATAAAAAAATATTCGCAATTCCCGGCCGTGTTTTTATTGATTGAAACGAGACATTATCGACGAGCGCTCCTGGTAACATGCCCATGATTGTTAAGCATATAGGCCATACCTTAGTACTTATACTATATATGCTATATACGCATCTGGGCCGTACGGATGTTAATGGGCATTAGTAGTCACTAAATGGCTCCTATTGTTTGATTGCAAGCAATGTTTACAAGTAAGCACAGGTGATGTCATCGTCTAATCATTGTCACTGGCGTCGCTCGAGCGTAGGCGAAGCGGTCGCTGACTTAACTCTGAAGACGGCCAGCGATTGATTTAGTTGAGTTAAGAGAAACAACCTCAAGAAAGAAAATGGCCTCACTAAACGAAATAACATCTTCACGCACAACAAACAGATATCGTAATTTAGGCGCCACATTTATTTGCCGACGTTCAAAAAGTATTATTATAATTCTATTTTAAATAAAAACAATTGCATTTCACAAGGGTCTCAAGAAATAAAAGGGCCTCGATGATGCCACTTTTCCATGGTATAATTAGCCCAAGCGATGCCACAGATCACAGCAACAGATATCATTGCCATTTAATTGAAACAAACAAGCGAAAAGTATTTGTATTTACTTATGCGTTAATATTCCTCATTTTCATCTGCAGCTCGAACCGCCGGTTGGTCCGCACGCCCTTTATCACCGTCCTGCTCTCTTTTCTGTTGTCGTCGCGCTTGCCCACAAACGACTTCTCCCGCATGACGACTTGCTTGGCCACTTCCCTACGCGACAGGGTAGCACCGGCCAGCGAAGGTAAGGTCACCTGCCGCTTTAACTTGGGCTCTGTTTTCGGTTTTGTTTCTGTCTTCGCCGTAAAGCTGAAGGGATTATTGTCCAGATTGAGTTTGAAGCCGAACCTGGAATAGCCATGGTTTGACAGAGCCGGTTTGGACTTCGTTGGTGTCTCCGAGTTCTTGGCCTTTGATTCGGGCAATTTTGTTGCGTCGTTTCCTGTAAAGATAGAAGAAATAAGCTGTAGGTAGCTATAGCTGGTATATATTATATGTATGGCACTTTATCATTGAAAAAGTGCCGCGTGGTCTAGTGGAACCTTAGAATGTGAGCTACAAACGTGAGGTCCTTGGTCCGAATCAGGTTTCGGACCGAACAAAAAGTGCTATTACGCTTTTTCAAATCCTAACATCTGTCCTGCTGTTAAGGCAGTTGGCGCTACGCACCCCTACCTCGGAGGGCCCGTTAATCCGTCGCTCCTGGGCCACATTCTTACATGGTTCGTTTGTTTTTTATGAAACTATATAGACGTTGATAGTGTTTAGCACTAGGACGTTGTTTTATAATGTATAACATGCTCACAGATGGCGACGAAGCTACTAACGTACCTCAATTTACCATGTCGGTATCTAATATTCAATATTTATATTGTAGCTACCTACTCGTGTGATCGGCTGATGACATGTTTAACTAACTATTAAGTGGCAATACTGATTGCATGGTAACTTTATTGTATAAACACACCACTATAACATCATTTGTAAGAGGCAGTGGCATGCATGGTGCATGACACTGCATCCTCCAATGCAACGGAATTGGGCCGGCACGACCGGGGACGTACTTCTCGCTCACTTCATACCGTCGCAAACTGACACCCACGGTGTCGCGTTTCGTGCGTTTTGTGAGTAGCCGGTGGCCCATCGGGGAAGGCGAGGTGAAGAGGAGGAGAAAACATCGGCATAATTATGCTGATGTTCATGGGCGTCGGTAGTCGTTGAAGGGCTCCGATTACTCGTTTGTCCCCCTGTACTAATAAACAGAATAAAAAACAATATATCGAACACATCAACGAAGACGTGACATTTCACGTGTGTGTTAATTGAATTTGAATGAATGTGGGGTAGTCGCGTTAGGAAGGCACCTCTATTAAAATCAAGACCAGTGGCAGCTACTTAAGAATAGGGTGCGCAAGACGCGTAAGAGACCGTGGCACATCACTACGCGTCACGATTCACACAAGATGAATGGGGTTATAAACGCGGATGAAGTCGCGGGGCACAGCAAGCGACTTCATAAAACATCGACAATTTAAGTCTTTTATCGACAAATACGTCTTGCTTGCAACGTTTAAAGTTCCGGCACTGTCGACTACTGTACCGGTATAACCGCGGCAACAGCCGAGGTGGTCCGGTGTGCAGCCGCAGGTCAAGGGCGGCCAGCCAGCTCGGCACGCGCTCAACATCGTTGCAGAGTTAAATCTACACATCATCTTGCACATGGCACTGCAGCCGAATTTGGCCGGCATGATCGGAGATACGTCACGCTAACGTGACGGGTGTAAAGTTTCAGGTATACTGTCGCGTTTCGTGCAGTTTACGAGTAGCCGGTGGCGCAGTGGAAGAGAAGGCACCTGCATGATAGTTAAGTAGATGGATAGGAAAACAGACTCTTCTACTCCGATATATCATACTAAAGAAACCATTAATCTTACAACTACACATTTCATGTGAAGAAAAATTTGCTACTTCTCATGAAACACATTTTCACGACTCATTTGGCATTTCTCTTCGTTGCATTATTATTCATTATAGGGACAAGCGAGCAGTCTTTTGGTAGCGAATAGTAATACCGGCGCCCATTGACATCATCAATATGTCATTAACATAAAAAGCAGGATTGCAAAATAAGCACTACTAACATGAAGGCTACCGAGATCCATAAACATCCGCAGAACCAGCGGTTATGCTCTCCTCTAATGTTTATTTTTTCAATGTGGTATACATTGTTTTACTAAAATAAAAGATACACGATTACAAACTGAACTGTCATTCCAAAGCATCCGACAATGTACATAAACATTATTTTGCAAAGCAGATTCTTTCTTGATATTATTTTGTGATTCACATGACGCCTCCCTTATAGTTCCTCTCGTGACTTAATTTTCGACGCTTTAGTCGATATGACGTCACCGACGATGCACAGATACTCTCACCGTGCTGTGAAAAAGGCATTGTAGCATCTCACCTTTGGGGCTGATCCTCTGCAGGAGGGCGGCGGCGCCGGTGGGCGTGAGCAGCTGCTTGGCGCGGCGGGCGCGGCGCTCCTGGCACTCGTCCAGCGACTCCATCTTGGCGAACTGCTTCTTGTGCAGCGCCGCGAAGTTCGGCAGCTTGGTGCGCGCCGGCCGACTCTCCGTACACTTCGTCGGCGTATCCACTTTCTTGCTCGGTGTCCCCGCCTCGGGCATCCTAGCTAGAATTAAACACAATTTAAATTAACAAATATTTTTTCATATTTTTAAGGGGAAAACAAGAATCGGGATTTTTGTAGACTACTCACGTCATATACACCCGCATAATTGAGCAAAATTTGTACAATTGTACATACATTGAATGTGTTGCCTCCCCCTAATGGGGCAGCGGCAAGTCATTTAAACACGAAACGCAATAGTCACTTGTCGCAAGTGCCACACGTACAGACCAACCGAGCCAGGACGTGCCTGCCCAGTTCAGCTGTATCCCAACGCGGTATGGCACCTCTTACTAACGACTGCTTACAACAATTAAACTTAATGCTTCTAAATTTATTAAGAAAGCCTCTCAGAGAGGGTTAATCGTACTTAATTTACCTAATTTTTTTAATCTAGTACCGAGACACCAGTGGCGAAACTATTCCCAGCTTGTTACCAATAAACAAACTAAACCCATTATATGCCAAAAGGTAGATAGATTTCGGTCGCAATGTGTACTCCTCGTCTTGTAATCGGCATCCCTGACACGATCCATATTATTATGAAGTAGGCTACAGCAATACCTATATGTCGTCGCCAATGAACGGGCGTTCCAACCCCAGTTTCAAGTTTCCTTTGGGAGTGGGGTAAAATGAGCAAGAGTCATTACGCATTATCATTAATTACATTTTAATTATTATCTAACCTTCGTGAAATTGGCCCATTCGAGGAGAGGAGGAAAGCCAATCAACGCGCCTGCATGAAAATAATGCGGATGATGTCCATGGGTGTTTAGGTTCTCCGTTCTGTCATGTGTATAATATTATAAACATATCGGTCATCTTGGCGGTCAATATATATTAGAGTAGCAAAATCTTAGCCACTAAATAAGTGCATCTCTCTGAAATACGATTCACGTCATTCTCTCAGTAAGAGACGCCCAAGCGATGTGCCGTCATCGACGCCAGGTGCACAGATATTACCAGGGAACGGGTTGAATAATCAACTGACCAGTAGCGCTGAGGGTGCGTGAGCGCATGCGCAGAGGCATTGCGCGCTCCTCGTGCAGTCGCGAGCGCTTGGCGCGCGGCTCCGCCTCCTCCTGCGTCTGCGAGCGCTTACGTCCCACACGGGCTGGCGACGAGACACCTACATAAATACAACAACTATCAATACTCTAACCAATACATATGAATAATTTTATTTCATAGTGGTCAAGTAGGCAATAAATTCTTAGGTAACATAAACATCCGCATTGCCAATGCTTAGATTTTTTCTTTACCGTATTTTGCAGGTGCAGAAAATTGCAGAAATGCTGTAGTGACACTACTTTTTAAACCATAACTTGGTGTGAACAACCACATACAACACTGAGGTTATATTAAATTGCCCGCTAGATTAAGGTACATAACCCACTAGGTAAATAATAAGAAAGAGGATAGAGTTGATGTCTAAAGTTTACACGAATGTTACTCATTACAATAAAACTACTTTTACGGATTTTATCGCGGTTTTTAACTTTTAACTATTAACGGGTGGACGCCACCCGTGACCACGGTTGCTGTAAATCTTCTGAAACGTCGGGCTAGTTAAATTAAATAATCCGCGATAAAATTCGTGAAAGTAGCAATTTTCCTACTGGCCCTAGTATGGATGCGAGTAGGAGCAGATTGGTCATGTTGGCGTTCATTGAAAGAGGCCTATGTCCAGCAGTGGACCGATAAGGGCTGATAATGATGATGGTGATGATGAAACTCTAGGACCTAGGCAAAGCAATTTTCAATGTGCCTGCAGTAGCCCTAGTGGGACCACCATTCTTGTACACCTTAGTTATTAAATATCACTAATAGAAATGTAAGTTTGTAATTTTTATTTGGCTATTACACTATGGTCATCTTAAAAAATCACACTATTGAATATTTTGAAATAGGAGATACATTTACCATAACACATTTGGATGCTTGGTGACTTTGATGCTGTGTCAAGTCAACTATTATGTTAATTCAATTCTATTTCAGTGTACTACTATCCAATCTATTTTTATAGGTGGTATTGCTATGTACAGTGTATAGCAGCCAAACTCTCCAAGCCCAACCAGGCAGGTAATTCTTGCTTGCATGATATGGCGGTACAAAGTGGCTGTCACATTTTGTACAGTATGTTATTTTCCAGAGGCCTATTGAGGGGAAAGACGGGAAGAAGGAAACACATCTGCATGGCAGTGGATATCTATTGGAGTCAGTCATCTCCACAAGCTTCTGACTACTTGTTTAATGGGATAGGTAACCTTAAACTACAAAGGAATCTAATTATGAAATATCTAAACTACTCACCAGTATCTTCGAATATGAAACTTTTATTAGATCCCTTCAAACTTGATTTAATAATTTTTCGCTTCATTTGGGAGACTACAACTGGGTTGTTGGAAGGACTACAGAACATAACTCTGGTACTCCTCGGCATCACTTCTGCCAATGATGATCTTCTGGATTTTTCGATTGAGTGGGTTATGTTCATGACACTTTTGTCCTTGGAATTTTTGGCGACTGGGAATGGTGTGCAGCCTGGTGAAGGCAGGGACTTTCTTCTTGTGGGAGTCTTAATGTTATTGTTTGCAGTTGTTATAATGATTTTAGATAGAGTGGAAATCTCTGGACTGTCTTTTGTAAATGTTCCTTCTCGTTTAAGTGGAGTCTGTGGTAATTCCTTATGTGAATCAGCTGGGATAGGTTTTTTAGAAATATTATTTTCATCCATGCTACTTTCCACCAAGAGTGGGCTATTATTTAATAAATTATCTAAGTGAGATTCATCACTTGTAACACTAATATGGGATCTTTTGGAAGTATCAGAAGTAATAAGAGAGTCATTTGAACTATCATTGGAAATGTTGGCACTTATTGATTTTTCAAGGACAACTTCTGATTTTTCATTGATTGTTTTATCAAGTTTCTCAAATGTTGTATTTGTTTTGTCAATTTTATCAAATGTTGTATTCGTTTTATCAATGTTTTCAAATGTTGTATTGGTTTCTTCAGTTTTATCAAATGTTGTATTAGTTTTATCAGCAGTACCAAAAGTGTTAGTTTTATCAATTTTGTCAAATGTTGTATTAATTTGATCACCTTTGTCAAATGTAGAGTTTATTTTTTCAAATGATGTATTAGTTTTATGAGCATTATTAAAATTTGTGTTAGTTTTATCAAATGTTGTATTTGTTTTGATAGTTTTCTTTGTTGGTGTCTTAGTTTTATCCATTTTGTCAAGTGTTGTATTGATTTTATTAACTTTTCCAAGTGTTGTTTCAAGCTTTAATGATTTGTCAAAAGAAGTATCATTTTTTTCTGATTTATCAAATGTTGTGTCAAAATTTGTCAGTTTATCAAAAGTAGTTTCCGAATTTGCCTTAGGGTCAAACATTATCTCATCACATGTATCTAACACAGCACCACATAGCTCTGCTGACTTGTTAACTCTTTTTTTCGTTTTTTGAATTGATTTCTTCAATTTTTTGCTTGAATTTTCTTTAAATGAGTCATGGACATTATCAGATGAAGCATTTCTTGAAATTATTTTGTGTTTTGTCAGGGACATTTCTAGCTCATGGTTTATCTCGAAAAGATTTTGCTTATCACATATATTTACTAATTCACTTTGACATTTATCATCTGTTGCAAGATTTGTATATTTTAGTTTATTTGCTTGAATATTAGAAATGCTTAAACTAGTATTTAACTTGTTGGAGTCATTTTTTGCCTTGTTTATTGACAAATAATTGATAGGAATGGGGCTAATTTGTTTTTCTGACACTTTTCTGACTCTTTCTTTACACTTAGGAGTTGATTCATCTCTTATAACATTTAACTCAAAACCATTACTTTCATTTGCTTTTGGGCTGCTTGCAGCACTATGAAAAGATTCCCCAGACACTTCGCTAACATTTAGGGGTTTAAAATGCTCACTATCAATATCTTTCACAATAAAAGAGCTGGATCTACTTTTAGTTTTCTTTTTGTTGGACTTCTTTTTTAGAGCTGTATTATGATCTTCATGTTCTTGGAACAATTTATTTTCATTAGATATTGCCCTCTTTTTCTTTTTGCTCTTTTTCTTGTTTTTTTTTTCAATGCTATTATCTGCATAATTTATTACTTGATCTTCAATTACATGACCTTTTTTAGTTCTACGTGTACTTTTACGTTCTATTTGGTCTGCACAGTTCTGATCATTTACTTCACACAGAGCTAGAATATTGCGCTCTTTAAGAGTGTTTCTAGTAGACTTGCGGAGTGATTTTTTAGATAAATTATTGCTTTCATTATCGTCTGTAGTTTCTTCAGAAGGATATTTAACATAATGCTTACGTTTCTTCTCAGGTAAATGGTCTTCTTCATAATCCTTATTTAGTTTACTTCGTGTTTTTATTTCTCCGTGCGAAACACCTATGTCACAAAGATTCTCACTTAACTGAGAACCATGAATGCCTAAAACAAATAGACTGATGAAGTTACATATAAAAATTACACAAGGGCTACGCGATTATTGAAAAAATCAATTACTTACGCTTTCCAGAGCGGGTAGCCATCTTTCCAGATTAAATTATTAAGTTACAAACGATGAAAATTGAAAAAGATAGGAGCTAATTCAATGAATAACATTTGTTTACGTTTTTAAACTGTCATCCGTTATTCTAATTCAAAAGGATTTGAAAATAAAACTGTCAAAGTTCATACTTTAGAATCTACCATGGACACGATCTATTGTTATCTATGATCCACCATATCTTGAATCATCGTCATCATCATCAGCTGGAAGACGTCCACTGTTGGATATAGGCATGTCTTTCGACGTTAAATTAATTTGAGCATTCTTCCTTATACTTTAAATGGGAGCATATATGCCCGTTACTCAATGACGCCAAAACTACTCAACAAATTTGGATTAAATTTGACAATATTCTAGCATATACCAAATTGACACCTCTACACGTGGTTTTGTCTGTAGGTGACGTTTCTGAGCATGGTACACAAGAAATGGTGTAGATCGAAACATTTAACAGTATTTTATATGTGTGTGATTTATAGTTCATGGTGGATACTAAATAATAAACGCGTGGACTGGTTCGTTCCCGCCAGGTTCGTGGATGTTTATATATGTATTTCTATAATAAAAAATCTTAAATATATAAGATTTCTTAAATATATAAAAAATGTTAAATATATTTCCGTTGCCATAGTACCTGTAACACAAGTCCTTACGGTACTTAGCACAGGGCTAGGTTGACGTGGTGTGATAAGTCCACACATTATATATTACATAATAACAAAGTGCATCTTGGGTTCTGTTTATTTGGTTGCAACCATCATAAAAGACAACTCCGTGACGACTGATTAACGTACAGCAAATTTTTGCTGGCACCATCATTAAATAGCTACTTGTGTCCCCTACAATAACCCCGCTTTAAAAAAGAAAGTAAAATAAAACTACACATCATTTAGCTATCTTTGAAGATATTAGAAAATTGAAAAGGTGGACGATGCACCAAGAATTGCCTACACAATGACACTGTCAGCATATTTCTGAGCGATGCACGTAACACGAAACTCGCTATTGTATTCATATTAGGTATTGCGACACACATCAGTAGGTAACAGAAAACAAATTAATCATTATCAACAATTCTACAGCTAATACATTGCGATACATTTAAATTTCTTATAGGGGCACAATTCGATTACATAATGGTATATCCGCAGGTACATAGCACGTTAGTGTAAAAAAAGCATGAAAAAACATGTGAACCAATCTGTTCCGATTTCTATCTTCACAACTCATCTTTAACTTCCATATGCCTGTACGGTGTTAGCTTTCGAGCGTGCAAAAACACCGAACGGTCAGCAGTTTTCGGAATTAGGAGGTGTACACAAGTTTGACCAGTCGTTACAATAAAACTACTTTTACGAATTTTATCGTGGTCTATTTAATTATATATTTAGCCCGACGTTTCAGAAGCTTTACAGCAATCATGGTCACGGGTGGACCGCCCGAGGGAGGGAGGTGATGGTTCCCTCCAGTCATGATAGCACAATGAGATCTTCTATCCCCAACAATAATGCAAGGTCATCTTTAGCTGCCACGCGTAAGCTTCCCCCTCTTTGGAGAGGGGAAGCTAGGGGACCGGTCCCGTCTGCCAAGATAATAATAGTTACTTTAGCTAACCTTAAATAACTATCAGTGTATCCTTCCCATCTGCAAGGAAAGAAAGGAGGGGTCAACTGACCACAACTTCACCTAGATCGTCGCCCTACGTGTCTTTTTTGTACGATGCTGAACTGGACACTTCCGACACCATAGAACAGCCAAAAAAGTATTATTGTTAATACTAATATAATATTGTTAATAATAATAAAGTGAACGTTTCACTATTAGCCGTGACAGACTAGATAACAGAGTCACGATCCTTTTAAAAAAAGTAGATCATTTAAGTGATGATACAAATTAACACAAATATAAAGCATTAGACTGGCAATAACTATGAAGTGTCATTTCTGATTCCAAATTGGTCATTTGAGTCGAAATTAGAAAATGAAAAGGAAAAAGTACTTTTGTACAGCCAAAGACGAGGCGGTGTGGCCATATGACCTTAGCGTGTCCCTACGGACGAATAAAAAAAAAGAAAATTAAAAAATAATTTTGTAAACTGTCAAAAATAATACCCTTACGGTTTTGTTCCAGTCCAAAATATTGATTAAACAATGGAACAATTTAATGTAAATGTTCTTTAGGACATTTTCGTTTACAAAATCCTCTCAAATAATTTATGCGTACAATTTTTTTTATTTATGATACATTTAGTAAACTAGATTTTAACTTCGTTCGGATCGAATGACTCAATACGTTGACTGTAAACAATGGCACGCCTGTGGAATAAGGTGATATTTTCGGTCATGTTGTGCTATTTAAATTGTGCTACTTCCGATCGTGGAGACTACATTGGTTGTTACCGACTTAAAGATGATGTGTTAAATACACATACTGGACAATCTGTGGACGTATGCCTCACGTCCTGTGAACAAGTTTTTTACAAGTATGCTCTTGTTGGAAATGAATCGACTTGCTTCTGTGCTAATATACCTGGTCAGTTCAAACTAGATTTAGACTTGTGTAACACTTCGTGTCCAAAAAACGAATCGCAGAAGTGTGGGGGGGATAACGCTGCTAGTGTATACGATACTGAAGTGACTGCTCCTGGTCCTCCGATGTCCTTAGACATATCGAATATAAGAGACACGACGATTCTGGCGCGATGGACACCCCCTCAAGCATTCACAAGGATCACTGGTTATGTAATAAGGGCCACAGTTCTTGAAACATATGCAGACTATATCTTATTGCCTTTAGAATGGGTTGTAAGCAACATAACTCTTCAATCTGAATTGCCAAACCTTCAGCCAGGCTCGAAATATCAAATTAGTGTTGCAGCAGTTAACTTTGAGGAAGAAGGTGCCAATTTTACTACCACCGTGGAAACCGTTATAGGCACACCCAACCCAAGTCCCCCTGACATAGAGATCAAAGAGAGGCATGGCGATAAAATGCTAGTTCACATTCCTCGAGCACAGAATACAAATGGGCCTGTAAATTTATACAGAATAGTTGTATCAATTGAGCTTTATCAACAAGGTTTCCTTGTGGATAATCTAGGTAACTATTCCTTTGCTAAAGACCAAGATTTGTCTTATTATATTACAGCTGAATTAGACCCAGATGACATTAGTAATGACTTCATTATTGGTGATCGTGTTACCTATAATGGTTTCTACAATGCTCCATTACCATTGACAAATGATATTGAAGTTTTTTTAGGTGTAGTTAGTGAAAAAAATCATGTAAGGAAAGTGAGGTATGCTGATGCTAGCAAAAAAATTATATTAAATGTTTCAGAACCAGAGGAAACATCACCACTGGTAGTTGCTCTTGGGGCAGGTATTGCTCTTGGTGTAGTTTTACTATTGATTGGTATTGGTTTACTCATTATTATAAGAAAAAGAATCACAGTTGCACGTTTGCAAAGGGGTTCTCAATCTATGCCCTTAAATTTGAGTGAACCTTGTTTGGAAATAGAAAACTCTGGCTTCTTACAAGATGAGGATGAAAGAATTGATTATTATGGTAATTTGAAAAGAAAGCTTTGGAATATTCCTAGGAATCTCATTGATATTGACATATCTTGTGTTGTGGGATTAGGCAGCTATGGTAAGTTTACTCGAGGAACAGTGCAACAGCATGGTGCAAAAACACTTGGCCTAGTACATGTCATAGCTGATAGGGAATTAGAAAAATCTGATAAAAAAATAATGCTGCAAGAATTGGACACACTTATAAAGTCCTCCGAACATGAAAATGTTATCTCTTTAATAGGAATATGTGAAACAAATACAACATTATTTGTTGTAATGCAAGACAGTAATGCTACATTCAAAGAAATGTTGTTGCAAAGTCGCCATAGAGATTTACAGAACAATAAATTTTGTATGATGACAGAAAATAAAGTTCTTCGGATATGTGCTGATGTGGCCTGTGGGATGGAATTCCTTCATAGTAAAAGAATTGGACACAAGAGATTGAGCTGTCGTAATATAATGATTGGTGAAGGTGGAGTTGCAAAACTAGCTGGGTTTGGCCTTTCCCATATTCGTCCATTACATGAAACACCTGACTACACTAGGTGGACATCTCATGAAATGCTTAGACAAACAAGATTTCATACCAAAGCAGATGTTTGGTCGTATGGTATTTTACTCTGGGAAGCATTAACATTAGGCGCTACACCTTATTCTAGTACTGTGAGTAAAGATGTAACTGCTAGAGTGCTAAGAGGCATGAGACCATCCCAGCCATCTTATGTGAGTGATGAGCTCTTCCAGTTGTGTCTTCAGTGTTGGCAAGTAGATCCTGATGAGAGACCTAGTTTCTCCTCACTTCTTAATGAATTATCACCCATTATTAATGGACCAGGAACAAGATGCTTAAGTTTTACGTATTATAATGATTTTCTCTATGAACCACATATTCCACAGTATGAAATAATATAAGTGCTGACTGAACATAGACTTTTACAAATTGTAATGATGAGATAGAACAAGTAAATACTATAATACTGCTGATTATTAAATATTTATACCAACAATAAGTAAATGCTATGGTCATGCATTAAAAAAAGATGATAATTTAATGAGTGTAATCATATATTTCCACTGTACTATTTATTTAATTAAAGTATATTTAATACATAAAAAATATATTGGCTTGAACTGTGACACATTCAAACTTTGGAAGTAAATGTTGTCTTTGGACAACAAAAGTTACACAGATACACACATTTCTCTCTTAATTTTTGTATATATTTATTTTAATTTGCCTAGTATAATACCTTGCTAGTTTTATTAGGTTTTATTATATATCCAAAGATATGACAGACAATACTGCCAACACCACTAAATAAGTTTAATGAATTTTACAACAAAAAACAGGTTAATTCAAATTCATGAGCAATGGACAAAGTTTGTTTACATAAGTTGCTGTTTTTGTGTTAACACTGTTAGTTTATCAATTAATGTTCATGCAATGATTATTAAAAATGTAATATAAACCTTAGTTTAAGTATGTAGGTAATAATGTTAATGGTCTCCTGGGCGTTTGATGCGTTTATAGAGGAGAAAGTGTCCTACTGGCAATCTTCCTGTCCTGGTTCGACATTTTTTAGCCTGCAGGGTTGGTATTTTTATACCAACCACCACTGGTGGGTGTGAGAGTCTCGATGTAGTTTTTAGTTATAATTTGTTACCTTCTAGAAGTAATAAGTAACAATCTTTAACATGCCTTAATATGGTTAAGATTAATGTAAAATGCTTATCCAGGATATGCAGTGACAGTCTCCGCAGTTTTAACAATACATTATCACCGTAACTCTTAAAAAACCCATGCACTACGACTTATCGAAATACTTCTGTAACCAGTTAACTGAATATATTGTATGCCTGTATTTTCTCATGACAATATTGTTAATATTCAACATTCGAAAGTATTAAGATGGCAAGAGTTATCAGTTTTTACGTAAGAATGTAATCATATTTTATAAGAAATTTTTGTTAGTTTTACATAGTATAAAATATCTGATTAAATTAGAATTGTAAGCTTTCGACATTCCATCTTATGTGTATTTAATTTATGTTTTTATAGTTATTTTTACAAGCATATTCCGTCCAAATACCGTGTAAATCTCATATTTATACCCCTTAATAAACTTTTAAAAAAACAATACTTAGTGTGTGAATATTTGACATCCTTTTTCTATTGGGGTCATTTACCACATGAGAATGGGCAATAAGTGCTTTTAATGCATTAAAAGCCAAAACAAAAAGGCAATTACGTATTTTGTTAGTAAAACGAATAATGGGACCCTGAGTAGAGCGCAGGTTTTCATTGAGTACCGGTTTACCCTGGTTCCATTGTTATACCTAAGTCACCTAAGTGCTCAAAACTCATTATTTACATTACAGCCTTGTCTAGTAGTAACCATCTTCCATCACAGATTGTAAGTTTTTGGGCCAGAACAAAGAGTTTATCAATATTTTATAAACGTTAAATCATTTTCTAATACCAGTCAGGAGTCAGGAAGTTGGCGGTTTGTGTCTGTGCCTGATTTCACTCCGGTCGTGTTATGCTGCGGACCCATCGAAATAGGGGGAATTAGCGAATAGAGAGTGCACTTGTGTTGGGGCTCTGTGTGCTAAGGGTATCGTGCACTGATGGCTACCCTTACTACTTATAGCCGCCGTAGCAATTCACCGCGCCTGTGAGTTTCACCTAGGAGGACATTATTATTTGCCTACTCGTATAAAAATAGGCACACGTGGACGTAAGTAACATGGTATTTTTGTTTCATCTTTTTTGCTCGAATTGAATCTTATTGCTAAGCACTAATGAATTGCTTGGTATGCAAACATCCATTAGGTATTCAAGTTGTTTATCATTTCATGTCAATGGCACAGCCTTTACCTACAGGTTTGTCCGACTAGAACCCCCACAGCTGTGTAGCTCGATCATTAGAAGTTACTAGATCGACAATTTTTATTGACACTAGATAATATGGATGATAAAACCTGTTTCTTCGAATATTTTGTATCGCAGCAGCTAATAAAACGTGGGGTGCGTAGACACTATTTTTTATTAGCCGCTGTCCTTCGTAGTCCTGTCCTGCATACAATCTATTTCAATTCACTTTTCGGGATAACTACAGTAATTTTAACGTTATTACAGATACATATACTATGCATTATTACGTAGCTATGTACCTAATTTCATCCAGATCTGTTCAAAAGTTAAAACTTTAGGAATTATGTATGCCTTTTGGATTAGGAATATTATATTTAAATTGACGCTCCCTTCATGGTTTGTTCCGCTGATTTTAAGGAGCCAGCTAACTACAGTGTTAAAGAGAATCAATCCAAAGTAATTCTCACGTAGACGTCTCATTTGTACACAGAGGAACACTACGTGGATTACATCAAAAATGTTGTTATAACTAAATAATATACGGGTTTTGTGTGAAATTTATGAAAATAAATGACAAGTTGCGCCAATTCAAAACTGAACAGCTACCTAGAGTACGTTTTTGAAACTAGTATATTTAGATATTCTTTAAAAGAAATACCAGGTGAACCATACTGAAAATCTTGGTTTCGCTATTTTCAGACATTGTACACTTTTCTTGAGAATCTCTGTTTATGTGATACATACTGTACTGTAAGTGAGCGTGAAGTCTGAATCACTCGAATTTTATTATTCATTCGTTATCAGCCCTTATTGGTCGACTGCTGAACATAGGCCTCTCTCAATAACGCCAAGACGACCGACCTCGTGCTACTCGCATCCATCCCGGACCGGTTACTGCACGGAGATTCTCTTCCCACCCGGTGAACGGTCGACCAACACTTCGTTTTCCTGAACGCGGCCTCCACTCCAGAATCTTACTGGCCTATCTGCCATCTGTTCTTCCGAGTGTGTGACCAGTCCATTGTCCCTGTCGCACTCAATGCAATTGGATTGGCCTTGTTTGACGTCCCGGAATCAGAACGGACTCTCAGTACTTCGACGTATCGCCAATCGACTTGGCATCGCTGTGAACCTTCCAGAACAGCCCAGGTTTCGACATGGTCAAAAGCTTTCTCATAGTCCACAAAGGCGAGGCACAGCGGCTGATTGTACTCATGTCTTTTGTACTACTTGTCTTGTGATGAAAATGTGGTCCATGGTGATAAATACTCAGCGAAACCCAGCCTGCTCCGGTGGCTGAAATTCGTCAAGCTTTGAGGTGAGACGATTCGTCAACTCTTGAGAACAATTTGTAAATATGGCCAAGAAGTGAAATTGGTCTGTTGTCTTGAAGAAGTGATTTGTCACCCTTTTTAAAAAATAGAACAACGTCACTTCCAAGTCCTGCCTTGGGAGGTACGCCCCGCGGCAAGATAAAATTCAAAATCTTTTTTAGCTATCTTAACACAGGTTCGCCTCCTGCTCTAAGAAGCTCGACTGTCATTCCGTCCTTCCCCGGGGCTTTTCCCTTTTTAAGGTGCGCAAGAGCCAGACTAATCTCACTCAAGGGGACGTCCGGCAGATCGCCTGGTAAATGTCGTGTTAGGTTTGCACGCGGATCGTTTTTTAGATTATCGTGATGAGGAGGAGCGTGCGACGTATACAACTCGCTATAGAAAGCTTCGATCTCAGATAAGACCCCAGGCTTAGAAGAAACGGTAACCCTAGAATCAGTCCTAACCTTTGTCAGATGACTTCTTCCAAGCTTCTCTACAAAAACCTTCGACCCGTCTCTCCTACAATATCCTTCACCAACGTCCCGCACGCAGTCAATCCACTCTGGGCCTCGTCAATTTCCATTGTAATTTCCGACATATCTAGGGCATCGAACCGGTTTTTAATTCCAGTTGGAATTTTTCTGAACCATGAAATCATGGTAGGTTAGTCGGAGTGTCGACTGTGTTAATCGGACACGCTCGCCTCGAAAGCCTCTAACCAATCGGTGATCACTTCCGGTTGATCATCCCTAAATATATGCTTTCGGTCCGTCATAATAAAGTCAATCTCGTTCCTTGTGACAGTATCAGGGCTCTGACATGTCCACTTCCTATGGAGCTTCTTCTTAAAATAGGAATTCATTAGGTTAAGGAAGTTTACCAGCATTTGCCCCCTACGATTTCGACTTCCGACTCCATGTGCTCCCAGTCTAGATTGGAAACCATTTCGTACTCTTTGGCATTAAAGTCCCCCATAACAACATTAAAGTGGGCCTTACATTAGTTACGTAAGGCCTTTGAGACATCCTCATAGGTTGTCGTCATCGGAATCTGTCGAGGTTGGTGCGTATACTTGCATCACTCTTATTGAATTTAAATATGAGGTACGCCACCCTACCCGACACACTAGAGATTTCGACGATGTTGCCTACGAAGGACTTATTCACGAGGAATCCCACGCCGCCTTGTGATAGAGTGTCGCCTTCCCTGAAGTGGAATAGGTGACCCGATGGCAGAGTTATGGTGTCCTCGCCTTGTCTTCGCACTTCACATATGGATTTTTCCCAGTTCCACCTCCAGCTCAACCAAGTGGTTGTCTAGTCTGAGCGTTCGTCCGTTATACGTAGCCAGGGCAAATCGGTAGTAGCGACTCGTAGCCCGGAGATTCTTAGAACCCCTTGTTCCACCGTTACCGTAGCTAGATTAGGCGGATTGGCAGTCGCAGATCAGGTTTCGTACCGGTGCCACTGCTGCCTGTCGCCGATCCGATTGATGGTGCCGCCATCACTCGGCGCGAGCGATATTTCACTGTCACTATGAAACAGACGGGACACCAAACAACCAGGTCGCTGAAGCTTCTTTGTTGTTAAGAGACTAGTGCCCTTTGACGGCTCTTTCGTCACCCTGGGCTTGGATTGAGGGTGAGGGTATTCTTAGGCCGCCCCCACACAGCACCATTATTATTTTATTATTGCTGGATCTGTCCTCACCTAATCCTTTGCACTGATATCGTAGTCTCACTGACGGAACGGACTAAAACCAAGGTTGACAACAGAAGCAGATGCGCCTTCCCCGACATTTAGTACAATAAAAACTTTTAGGAAGAGGTATTGTTATGCTGCATTGCAGCTGAGTTGGACCTGCACGACAGAGTTTCGCTCACAAGGTACTACCGTAAAGTAAAAGCTATGCTGTCGCATTTCGTGCAGTTTTGAGTAGCCGGTGTCCCATTAGGGGAGCAGGAGAACAATGAGGAAAGCTGCATAGTAGTTATTTGGATGTCTAGGGGTTTCGTAGTCACCAAAAGTTATTTATCGTTTACCCCCAAATAATGTTAAAAATGAACACTGTCAGAATTAAATATTGCAGACATGTCCCGTCAACATCAACTTGTCGAGCACAGCTGCTTCCTTCTCCGGCTGCTGCACCCGAGTCCGCTGCTACATCTGTCACCAAAGAGGCTGATGAGCCACACTACACTTCTTCCTTACTCGCTGATTATATCCGTGACACTTTCAACTATATTAAGCGTGCTCTACTAACAGTATGCACAAATATAAAGGATAAAAAATCGTAATGATCTAATCGCACTTAAATTGTTATTATCATATACCTTTAGTCAATGAAGATATAGCGCGTGAGCGTGAACCTAATTCCCGGTTTACATTCAGTCCTGCGGCTGCTCCTTGCTCTGTTGGTACTTAGTTACTAAGCCTAGTTCTGAAGAAAATCATTAGGTTCCTGCTCACGGAATCATTGTCGTCCTCGTGCTGACGCAGTCGAGTAGTAACTAAATAACTATTGTTCAAGCCTTGTCGTGGCGAAGGGGGTAGCCTGGGTTGAACCCAGGCGAAGCCAATTGAACCGAGGGGATCTTTGCACCTCTCTTATAAGAAGAGGGGGCAAAAGAGCAACAGGAGGAAGTGGTATTACGCTCGAGGCAAGGGGCGAAGATGGGAACTCACACCATTGTACTGTCCCAAAGTGGTGGGGTTGTCCTGTAGTGCGGGACAACCCCATCTGTGGAGACTATCATATGCCGCGGGTCCCACACACCACAAGACCCCATCCAGGGCCAGTGAAGGCTCGTAAATGCGTTTCCCCGCGTCAACAAAGAAAAAAAAACTCAAAGTTTACCGTTGTTGTGTAAACACACGATTACTGAGCGCTGTAGCTGCCTATCGCTTAATATTATATCGACCGTAATAAAAAAATTATTACGTCTTATGTCTGGTGCATGGAAGAAGATAAAGTTTAAAAAGATTATTAATTATATTAAAAAAAATTATTAAAAAATTACACATGCACTGAAATCTTATTTAAAAATATTACGAACAATAAATTTATATCTAACCACTATTGTAGTTTCCAAGGGTGACTCACTAGGCAATCTGTGCCGACTCAACCAGTGTCGTTTTCTTTTGGCTTATCGCGTGCTTTTTTAATTTACTTTTTTCCCACAATTAAAAATCTTTAGTATATATAAAGAAAATGATCTTATATAATGTATAATAGTTAAAAATAGGTATACATTTGTGTTGCCAGGTGGAAGGTTGTATTTTTTCCAGATCACTGCTTTGTCCTGAAGTATTGCTCTAAAGCTTGCTCTCTAACAGTCGACGCCATCTTCCCTTCTCACTTCACTCAACACAACTATGTCAAAATTGATTCTTTCCGTTTCTCCTCTCGATTAGTCAGTATCTCTCGGAACCAGCATTGACCTAACATATCAAGTGTCGTTTGCAATACCAGAATACAGCGAGTAAATTGAAATAAAAGACGCATAACTTATTTGCATTTATTTATTGTTAATATAATTATAGACAATGTTCAAGGTACCCTTTAATTGGTTTTCGAGCTTTAACACTAAGACATTATCCTCCTTGACCTCTCACCGTACAACATTGCAAAACAACAGTAAATCAGAAAACCATCTCGATATAACTAAATAATAAACTTTGACTAAAATATAGCGAATATTAAAACATTGCATATTAAATCATTTATCATAACTCTTTGCAGACCCGTTTAACGAAATAATAAAATTATTATTAATTAGATATTGTATTCCCGTTCGGAACCTTCCCAGCAACAAATATATAACGCGTCATGTTACACTTATTATATGCAACAATTATAATTCAATAGAATTAGTATTAACATATCAATCTCAACATGTGTATAGGTGACCACGACCAGCCGCGCGCGCGGTGCGGTGAACTCAGCCTCCGGTCGCTCCAGTGCGACTTACCAAACGATCAACACACGTAAAATTTTAAATAATTTCCAACAAGTGTATAAACCATTCGTCAACATTCAGTGTTGTAAACATAAAAACAACGAGAGAAATAATTTAAAAATCATTCACAAGACCATATTATGCATAACAATACAATTAAAAACAAAACGTGTAAGTCACAATGGAGTGGATGTGAACCGAGAGGCGGGGTCATGCCGCCCTCGCGCGTTCGTCGCACGCCGCCACATCCCGCGGCCCGCGCCGCATGAAACCGAGCGAAATTTTTAATGACGAATATTAAACAAATATATTACAACAATTCCCTACATACCGGGACGCGTTCGTGACGATGTCAATAATATGCGCGAGTTGATTCCTCAGTCTTTAATAAATTGATGACAATGAGCGAGGAGAAAGTAAATGGAACGAATGCTATGCGAATATATACAGATGTGGGGCGGCGTGCGAGCGCGCGCCGGCCGATGTTGAGTTCTTTTGAACGCACAGCCATTTCGCGACCACGGAAACGAACTTCACGCCCCACGGCTGCGACCTTCTTGTATACTAGACTACCTACATAGTAATTACGATAAACCACTCTATCAACAAATTTAACAACATTTAGCTATTAAAATTAGAAGGAGGGTGAAGTGCGCGGGCCCGTTCGACCCAACGCATGACAACTAGCTACCTTAGCCTACGACATCGAAAACCTTAAAAACGGCGGCAAAACTCGCGCTCCGAATTGTCCGCTACTGATGTGAAAGTGAATTTTACACAACCTATTACCGATAACGACGCACGCTATCTTCGGTGCCCGTGCCGAGCGGACGCCGAAACGCCCCAATACTCGGCTTGCGGCGATTCGCACACGTCCGTAGGCTGCTGTGACACTGATCTAAGGAGGATGGGGCCTGCGGACCGGGGCCCACAGTACAGCTGTAGGAGGCGACATATCACAGAAATATTGAACGTCGGTCGTCAGATCGCGGGATATCGGGACATTTCCTTATTATCTATGCACACAATATATTTTCGCCAAGTACTAAGATATTTCACGTTAATATACTCTCAAATATTGTAACAACATCAGTTAACAACGTTTAACATTAATCCAGTATTTATTATCTATACATACCCAAATGTTATTATTAACTTTTAATGTTTAACTTTCAGCTAACAAGAAATTTCAATAACTTTTAAAACTCGAAATGTTCTTTACAGTGCGGGTGCTAAGCTATCGAACGATATAAAACTGTGGCCCTCGGCGGAACGGCACTGAACGTGAAAACTACACGATATATTGAGCTACCTTACGGGTAAATGTTTCTTAGGGTAACCAGTTGGAATGTTTTTTTGTACGGGCAACATTGTAAAGAACAAATCAACATGTGGGAAGTAAAACAAGAAGATGTAGAGAGATAAAGGTGACAGATAAAACCCCGAACTCACGCGAATCTTAAATACACTAAAAAATTGTAAACAGATTGCAGGACGCCGCAGGAGCGTGCCCGTGACGCGCGCTCCGGCGTGCCGACCAAGCCAACGGAGTAGGTTGGTGGCGCATTTTCTACGGACGGCAACCTATTACGCGACTTTGTCAGTTGTAAGTTTTATTTTGACTATTTCGTTAGTTTTGAATCGACATTAACGGTAGATGTGTGTGAGCGTAACCTGACTGTCGCTAGCCCCTAGCAATATAGTCACAGTATCGACTACTCCGCTGTGGATCCACCATGTCTGCCTGTATATAATTGACGTGTTCACTAACTCGTATTGACCAAAATAATTACCCCCGGAGCTCGTCCGGACGAGCCCGTTTAATTGACACAAGACGATATCCGAACCTACCCCCTGGATATATAAGAGAAAAGACATGAGGTCGAAGTGTACCTACATAATAAGATTGAATATAGCCTAGTTCTACCTACTCGAATGAATCTACCGTAATGTACCTACATAACACGTATAATAGACCGGTAACAGCTCACGAGATGTCGTTGGACAGTTGGAGACCTAACACTATGACGTCACGACGTCGCCGCGCGCTCACTGCACGCGACACTCCGCTCAATTCCTTTTCTTACAGCTACACGTAACTCGCTTAAGCCGTTCATATATATTTATCACGGATACTGAGTTTGTACTACACGCTATGACAGTTCAGCATCCCGACCTACGATGGCACTTCTGAGGTAAGCGAACTTAAACTACCGCGCGTACCATGTACCTCGACAGTGTCAACACAATCACAGCATTTTATTATACGGGCGCTGCCCCAAATAAACTTTAAGTTAAATGTTAACTGTAAATAAAATTTCATATTGTCCTCTCGTAATATATAGAACTCTGCGTTAAAACCTTTAAATATACTCTACTATGGACACGAATCTCTTCAATTATCATTTAAAATTGTACTCGTTTAAGACAAAAATTTAGACCGACAAACGACTATGAACATAAACGTATAAAAAAATAAAGATCTATAACCGCGACAACATATAAGGAATGAAAACAATTCAGCTAGTACGTAACGTACACGTCGACGTGTAAAAACAATAAAACTAAATTACAATAATAACGCATTGCACAATAGCATGAACATGTCAAAAAATAAAATAACAAATGTACACCGAGCTCGGCCGCGGTGCCACTCCTCTTCCGTACGCACGCACGCACGCGCGTACGCAAACTAACCTAACGACGTCGACTAACAGAACATAACTTATCAATGGTAACATTTACAATGAAGCCGTCGAAGCGACGCGCATGGAATGGGAGCCCGAACGCCGGATATCACAGCAGTACATGGAGCCCGGCGGTCGGGGACCCGAGACAATAAGTGTAATAGTGGCCGTCGGCGAAACGAAACGAAACGAACCTTAACTAGGGTCAGGTAACTGGCTGGCGGTGCTCCGGAGGCCGCTCTCTTGACTAGATGGGCTCTGGGGCCGACGAGTGCTACTGCATGATTCCGGAGATGGCGTTGTGGCGCGTGCGCTTGAGCTCCTCCTCCTGTATCTTCTGCTCGATGAGGTAGTGCGCGTTGCTGATGGCGGTCTGCGAGCCACTGATGGTGACGATGCGGTTGCGCGTGCCCGGGGCGAAGGTGCCTTTCTTCGAGATCTGAATGTTGGCACCCGACATCTGCTGGATCTCTACAAGACTGCGTCCGCCGGGGCCTACACACATAAGTTATATTTAACACTGAGAATGGACGTCGAATAGTGGATAGGGGTTGATAAATCTGGGAGTAGGTCGTGCAAGGAGATTAAGACGCTGAATTTGATTTGACTCGAGAAACTAAGAATTCGATATGCATTCGTCGGCTCATTCTTCTTTCGGTGGATTGTGAACATTGGAAATGTTCTTATAAAAGATTTAACGCAAGTTAGTAAGTGGTAAGCTGTGTTGCAGCCAGATGGAGCGATAGGATTGAAAGAAAAAATGGCAACGTCAATGGGCGTCGGTAGGCACCAAGTGGCTCCATTTCTTGTTTGTGCCTATTAAAAAAAGGCCTTTTCACATTCCCGTTAATATGCTTTGTAGCCAAAGACGGCAGATAAATCCGCAGGATCTCAAATGTCTGACAAAATGAATCATCGTCAATATTTCTATGAGTGTTTGAAAGACTAGAGTGTTGTGAGATAATGTTTTGTCATAATCTGGTAATCTGATTTCGTTGTTTATAGAATCGGGAAGAACGCATAAGATAGCTAGCTATGCGTGCTTATCCTGCGGGGTACTGGTGGTATCCCGTGGCCGTCAGGACATCTGTCGCGCGTATCCGTGGCTGTCATCACAGCCAGGTAACTCACCTAGGATAGCTCCGACGATGACCTCCGGAATCTCGACGTTCTTCGAGTCCTTGGCGCCGGCGTCCGCGGGCGTGGGGCTCTTGGAGAGCGGCAGCAGGCCAGCCGAGGGGAACGGCACACCGCCACCCGACAGCGAGATGGGAGCCACGGCTGCGGGCCGAAGCGCCTCGAATGCAACCTCCGCGAAACGCTCTAACGAGCCACCGCGCGCGCCGCCTGCCAACGTCACCAGTGCCGAGCCTCCGCGCAGCCGACCAGCCGCTTACATTAGAACGTTTCGCGCTGTCGCGACAACACACGTTAGCGACCACCCCGAGCCACCGCTCGCTCCCTCCCCCGCACACAGCGCACCCCGTCCTCTTCCGGGTGATGCTAATGCACGCTAAGCGCTGACCCCCCAATTTTGAATTTTGTTCGCGAATTATCGTTCTTAATTTTGCAAGCGCTGGCGTCGCCGGCGACTTATCATATTGACTACTACTATTGTAAGTTATGAATGAGCTGGATTTAATTGCATGAGTTAATTACATACTCTAGAACTAAACGATCTACGGAAGAACGGATGAATAGAAGCCAATTAGAAGATATTTGCAAAATAAAATACGTACACCAGCAAAACCCATGGTGACATGAAGTGTAGCGTCTTAGTACTGTTACGTTACGGGAACGGAAGTTTAAACCAAATCTGTCAAGATAACGTTTTTACGATTCAAACTGAATTGTTTTATATAAAAACATCTTTGTTAGGGCTTTAACGAAATGGTATATCACAGTGTAGGATCATATTTCCCTCGTTTAGTGCAAACAGTAGAGAACTTTTAGCTATTCTGGCCCTGAAAATATATTATGTGAATAACATTACCATTATATATAAATATATTTAACTTATCGAACGGTATATTTGCTGAAAAATAACTAAGCGCTCTTCGGCAACGCGAAAATACTACTAGACTTAATTTCATAAATTGAAATGGATGGATAAAATGAAGGAGGTGAAAACAATTATCACCGTAGTTTCCAATTAATTTAATGTACAGTTACAAACTGGGATTCCCGCTTAATATCACCACAGTTGCGAACATTCATCTCATTAAGACATTGCAAATGGCAGGTGTTATCTTAGAACTTATACAGTTTAAAGCTTTTTGGCAATACCTTACATTAAAATGTATTGGAAGATATCTTAAATTCACTATAGTACAAAGCTTCCTCTTCCTCTTCACACACTAATTTATAGAGCCGATCTGTTGAGCTGTGAATAAGCTCCAACACCAAACCAACCTTGCTAACTAACTAGCCTGTCGACATGCCAAGTCGTAGGTATCTAATCCATCAATATTATTACCTGACCAAAGCTATACATTATTATTGTATCATAAAAAATTAATTGCTCTTTAAATTTATTATCTACAAGCCACAACAAAGCTAGGTGTGCTCTGGTTCCCTTCCAGATCAATTAAAAAGTGTATTCTAATAGGAAAAACTTAATTTTGAGTCATAGCTCAGACATGGCTTAAACGTAGTTTCATAATAAGACCAAGTTCAAGAGTTTCACTAGTACTCGACGGTAGCGCTGTAGTGCGGTCGAAGGAAGAAACACAGATGAGATGGGAAGAGCAACTCTTCATACAGACTTTAAGTGCGACCGTAAAAACAAACAGTTGAGTACTTGAGAATGTTATCCAACAATATTTGATAATTTCTCTCACATTAGTGTGTATAGCAATGATGGAATTTAACAGACCACAACGATGAGTTGCTCTTTCCAGTGTGCAGTGGACAAAAATTGAACTGAGCCGAGCGTAGCGTGTGTGCGTCATGAAACCTAAAGTGAAAACGTGATACTGAAGTGTACACAGCGGAATTACTAGGTACATATTGGTAGATACCATTCGATCCAACATATATCTCTGGTTATGTAAGTATGTGGAATATATTAGCAATTGTTTTCTCTTTTTTCGGACCTGAGCTTATGCTGTGGAAACGAAGAGCGGCCAAATGCAGCTTCATCGGATTTATATCAGTACTCATCGGGCGACCAGACTTAGTTGGAGGTCGAACGGGAGTTTGAGTCCCCACTCTCCCACAGATGGGAGAGATGTATCCGGATATGAAAAAGTTTTAGAATAGCTAATTTAACTATTATTATTATAACGATGTTTAGCTTAATATATTTTCTGTTCAATCCGGTACACTGCTCCATTGAAGGATCGAAGTTTTAAGCGTAAACGGTATAGAAAATTATCGTGAAGTTTAGAAAGATTGGAGAATGTGTTAGTCTCCAAATATTTTGTACAAAACACAAAACGAAGGAAAGCTGGGAGTTAAACAGAAAAGTACCAACAGATGTTCGGGACTTTCTGAACATTCACATAAACGTCCCACACTTCGGTCATTTGGTTCAATGTTATCCACTACACAATGTTATGTATTGCCGACAGTTGATGGTTGAAAGCGATGTTTTGGAAGAATATTGATACTACAAAACGTTGAAATTAATTAATAAAGCCAATCTGTTAAAATTATAATCAGCAATACGAGAGCACACATTTATATGAACATGCAAACTATAGCGGGGCGGAGTCTTGGTAGCGCCGACCCTACGCGATGCCGGGGCATATCAGTCTCCATATTTTATGTCTAAAGCCTAATTCTGAATCATTACTATAATATCGGCGAAAGGTGGGCCTAGCCCAAAAAGACAAAAGACTCTGTTATCGTGCATAATTGTAGTGGTTATATCTTGATATAACCACTACAATTATGCACTACTTGTAGTGCTACTGTCTCGCCAGCAATAGGTATAAAACGGCAGATGTCGCCAACGCGCACTATTACCACTCGGCTACAAACACCAACAAACGGATACGGATTCGTTGTGATTGTTGTTGAAACGGTCTATAAAGCCGGAGGTACGACACCTGTATCTACTTAAGGTTTTACTACTACATAACTAACTGCCTTCGTGTATACAGTGCCGGGCTTGCAGCCCTAGGTGGAATTAACTGGAGCTTTTCCTTGCCTGTGGTGTATATTTTTTTGTACATTGCAGCATTGGATACAACACCTTTTGCCTGTGATATTTTTTTTGTATTAAGATTTTGAGACCCTAATTAGTCCAGGGGCACTTTTGTAATAAATTAATAAGTAGGATATCAACATAATCTGATCCCTAATAATTAGTCTTGATATCATGGACCACAAAAACACCTTTATTGCATTTTTTTGTAGAGCCTACAAGGCAATAGGCCCGTATAGTCGTGTAGGCGAGTCGATAGATTTATATTAATAACTTGTCGTGGCCCTTCCAAAACTCCGCACGTCTGGCTACACACTAAACAATATTTAGCCGCATATAATATCGTAAAGATAATTTGGAATGAATGGTGAACAGTGAGAAACTAGCGATCTATAGTCACTAGTACATAATACATTACAACTAAGATAATTAGATATAGTATAACTAATAGCATTGTGTACGCACAGGTCGGGGGGGAAGTGTGTACACGATCAAATTGATGAACATCAAGAATCGATACACGATTCTAGCAAAATAGTCACTTACAAGTAAAGTGGCACCTCCATTGCGACTACTGTGCAGTACGTGTAGGAATATCTCTAACACAGCGAGAAAACCTGTGCGCATAATGCAAGTTGCTTTTAGCTCTCTGATTCGTTAAGATTTATGGGCTTCGAACGGACCCGAGCGCCGAACGTTATAAGCGTGTCGATCGGGTCAATATAACAACGGGCACTCTGTTTGGTATGAGAGATGGCTTCACGCTCGCGTCTTGCGCGTGCGCATACGTATACGTGCTTGCGCGCGCGTGCGGTTACTCACCCAGCTGCACCTGCGCCAGCGGGCCGAAGACGGCGGGCGAGTCTTGCGCGGGCAGCGGGAAGTAGGCGGCGCTCAGCGGCGCCGGCGGCAGAGCGGTGGGCAGCGCTAGCCCCAACACGCCGTGCTTCACCAGCAGCGCCAGTGCTGCGCCGATCTCGGAAATGCCCCCCTCCGAGTAGCCTGCCTGACGCAGCGCCACCTGACACCAATACAATATTTTAATAATACCTCGCCGTCTGGCAAAAAAGTATATAACAATTTCTTAAAACGGCAACAATGTTTCAGGTGTCATAGATTATTTCCAATGAAATAGTGTGGTGTTGATTGTGTGTGGGCTAATTCTTAATAAAGAACTCTCTAAGAAAAAATCATTTACAATACACCGACGGAGAAGAAGTCTGCAGAGTTATCACATTGTAGATGCCATATTAAGTAATCTTAGTATCGCTATAATAATTAATAATCAACAATTCAGCCACGTACAGTCGGTACAGAATAATAATGATACATATAT
>JAFELO010001470.1:361962-372444 GCA_017140195.1 Eumaeus atala
TTTCTTACATATGATCTAAAATTTATACAAATTTTTATTCTTTTTAAGCTCCGAAGCAAAACAAAGGTATGTGTGTGTATGTGCTCCTACTACCTAGTTTGATACATAGGTGTATCTGTGTGTCTGTCTGTGGTTTCTCAAAATGTTTGCTTCATATTCAATTCGGCATCTCCATTTTAGTGTGGATAGTAGGAGGTAGTGAGTGGCATATGCATTCCGAATTGGGCCGGCACGACCGGGGGCAGGGATTGGAAAACCACTTTTTTTAGATTAAGCCTATTTTTAGGGACATTCTATTGAAATCTTATCCAATTGAAAAATTAACTTATTGATAGTGTCAGTGTTTCAACGTGAAAACCTTTGAATACGGTTAACTACTTCTGATGCATTTACCCAATTATAAGGTTCATATTAAATCACTTACCGTGATAGGGTTACGCTATGTTTATTTTTTTCGGCGCATGATTTCTTTCTACTTATAAAATGATCCTAATGAATGGGTAAGCTACAGTAAAGTTTCAAATTCGGTTAGTGCTTACCCGAATTAAGTCTATCGATTAGGTTAGCCTTTAACTAGGCTAAACCGACCGACGATTTAATTATCGGATTGATACGAGTGTTTCAAAACAAGTGTATGAAATACACAATCAAATACTCCTGTAATAACATAACAAGTGTATGAAATACACAATCAAATACTCCTGTAATAATATAATAAGGGTAAGCGGTTCCGGTCCCTGCCGGGGAAGTAAGTATCTCTCGATCCCATATTACCGCCGAAAATTGACAGCTGTGCGTCATGTGCGGTTTATGAATAGCCGGTGACCCACGGGAGGCAACGACAAAAAAGAGGAACACGCATCTGCATAACAATTTTGCAGATGTATGTGGGCGTCGGTAGTGGCCAAAGGCACAGAGATTGCTCATTTTTCAACCTACCATAAAAACATCATCCTCATGCAGATGCATAAGAATTATGCAGATGGCTGTGGGCGTCGGTAGTGGCCAAAGGCACAGATTGCTACATATAGTATAGTGCCCTATAACTACCGTAAAAACATCATCCTCATGTAGATGCATAACAATTATGCGGATGTCTATGTGCGTCGGTTGTCAACAAAAAGCTCATGTTGATTCTTTGTATCTCTTTTCAAAATCTTGGTTTACGAACAACCTGGCCAGACTAAAAGCAGATTTTGACAAGGATTGATCAGCTTGTGTTTGGAGGAGTCAGATTCTTTTGGGGGTTCATTGAGCCTTCCCGCCTGGACCCGCCGCCGACTACGGCAGGCGGCGTGTGGCGTGGACTCACCGACGACAGTGATGCACCGCTCCTGCAGCGACAGCTCCTTGGCCTTCTGCGAGATCTGCACGTAGCTGCCACTCTGCTCCTTGATCTGCTTGATGTAGTTGCCGCCCTTGCCGATGATCATGCCGGCCGTCGAGTTCGGCACCAGTATCTTCACCTGTAAACGACGAGGTGCAGACGTGTCAATATGCTGTCAATTTCACTACGCAACAGTGTGTCTTCTAATGCGTAAAGGAAGCAAAAGAGCTCTTGGTGTTGCTAGTTTCATAAATACCCCGAGACATTCGCCCAATTACGATTTGATGTCTGTTCAAAGGTAATGCATATCCTAAACCGCCCTTATGAGCAATCAGATTTGTGATCAAACCGCAAACGCTATCCCTACAAGTCGGGATTGTTATGAGCGGCACCTTCCTGGCCGTGCTAGGCTGAGGTTAGCATTCGCATCGCATTCACTACTTATTTAGCCTGTCTAGTACTTATTTTGCCTGCTGACACCAGGAAACAGGATAATAAGTTTAGTTTACACGTGCACTTAAAAAATTTCGTTTAGTTTGAGATAATATATTGTTTTTGTTATTGTTGTCACCGGAAGCGCGACAGCATCTCCGAGAGGTACTTCCCCGGTCGTGTCTAGCAGGTACGTTTCCACTGCACTTGTATGTATATCGATGTCTGGCTGGCTTACGTGCGCGGTTAAGCATCGATGCTACGCCTGGGCGCACACAAATGAGGCGCGTGCGACGCGCTCGCGGCTCGCGTACGCTGGGCCTGCTAATGACTCGTGTGTGTTTAGTGTTATACAAACAGTAATCAGCGCATATAAATAGCAGTTATGGAAGTAAAACTTGTAGGCACACTCGACATGTAACCTTTGTCACCAGTATTTTTATATAAAATTAATGAAAGTAACTGATTTTGAAATTTACTATGTACAAACATGTTATATACTCATATGCGTTGATGCGTTACCTCAGGGAGACATATGGAGGGCTCTGTGACCATGCTAAGAGATGGACTGAGGAGTATTACGAGTACGATGGCAAGCTATAACTATAACACATCACTGAGGTACACACCCTAGGTGTCATCATCTCATGGCATTCGGGTCTGTACTGGATATTGTATGAGTCAAACACGGACATCAGCTGTCATCACAATACAGACCATAATGATATCTTGACAGATATGCAACAAAACACTTTTGAAAAAAAAGCCTATTTATGTGTGATATATCAATTAAGGTTTCATCTTCTTGATATATCGCACAAATGAAACTCAGAAGCAAAGCAGTAATAAAAATGTAGCACAGAAACACTGTATGTCTCTATGTGATCTATTTCCTCAAAGTCTACTGAACGAATTTTCAAGCGATTTTCTCCCATGGATAGAGCTATTCCCGAGGAAGGTTTTAGTATATGTAATTTTTTAAGGTAACAGGGGCTGGCTCCTATTATTTATGGGCGAAGCCGGGCCCTGTTACGTTATAAAACAAAGGCTCGCGTCACAATGATTTCTTTTGTGTTAGCTGCAACAGGTTTTATTGTATTTTTAATCATTCTTTTTTTTTACATTTTTTTAGTGTCCGTTAAATAAGGTAGGAAAAACAAATTTGGACTCCACTAATTTGCGCTCAAATTAATCCAAAAAAACACCTCTTACAGCCATTATCGCCAAAGTGTAACGATTTCTGCCATTTGAGTAAATGCATAGCGAATAAGTAAACATTCGTTTATTTTTCTATTTAAGAAATTAAGATAATAAATATATTTCCCTTTTCTAGTATCTGTAACGCAAGGCCTGCTGTATCACGGGGATAACTTAAAGAGAGGCATACTTTGTTATAGTTAAGCAGTAAACAGACTGCATTTTAATGCAGACATTAGGTGTGTGCTGGTTTTATCGGTTTCACAAAATAGAGAAAGTGAAATCCTCTTCCATGAAATCCTTTTCAGTCTGTGATTGATGATGATTTCACCTCGCTTGATAAAGAACGACCGTTTTATTCAACTTCTATTTTTATATAAAACATTGAACCTGTACATTTATAGGCAAAGAATTTATTTATTTATTTTATTTTAACAACTCATGTACATTAAAAAAAATTTAAACGCTGAAATAATAACTGGCTGGCAGAGGTAGTTTATTCCATGTAGGAATCTCTCTCTCTCTCTCTCTCTCTCTCTCTCTATATATATATATATATATATATATATATACAAATAGATTCATACATAATACATAAATATTGAAGTATATAACTATATACTATAAACTACCGACGTCAAAAACAACAAAACAAATGCGTTGCTTCTTCGTCCCATCCCCCCCAATTGGCGGATGTACCGGCCGGTATGGCTGCAATGCAATTACTACTTCTTAGAATACATCTGTGTGTGCAAAAGGAGACGGTAGTCGGAGTCAGCAGGTTCGTGGCACGGGGTGCAAATTCAACGAGCGCACGTACGAACAATTATAATGTTTCATGCACAATACTGTAACGGTTTGTATGAAGCAACCCTAACGTTACAAGATAAGCTCACTTGTATTATGAGAAATGTATTGTTTTGCACGCGACACATTACAGTAGAAGAAGAAACAGCCAGTTACAGGTAGCACATGTGACAGCATGAAGTTGTGGCAGAACCGCGTACGCGCCGCATACCTGCGCTACTTATAGCATTTTAACTGTTTGCAGACACAAATTCATAATATTCTTACCTGCCTAACGCCAAATAAGTTTTAAAATAAAAAAGAGATATTTTTATTACGCAAAAGGTGTGACAATATTCTAGATTAATCGCCGGGAAAGTATAATTATACCTAATGTTTCTCTACTGTAAAAGTGAGACAACGATGGAAAAGTATATAAGTAAATGCGACGTATAAGTTTGCTCTATATATACACTTTATTTATACACTTTCCTCGAGAATTGCTCTACAAAGATAATGACGAGGTGGAATGAACACCACTTTTTTTTGGGAAGAGGTTGTGTCATGCTGCATAGGAGGAGGCACTGCTGTCTCCTCCCCGGGATGGGTGTCATCTGCTACGCGGATGACACGCTCGTCTATGCCCGGGGACGAGACTATAAGGAGGCGGCGCGGCTGGCCGAGGTCGGCGTTGACCTCGTGATCAGCCGCATAGAGAGGTTAGGGCTTCGGGTCAGACTAGACAAGACCGAAGCCCTCCTCTTCCGCGGGACCGGCCGCAGAGGACCCCCGCCGGGGGCCGCTCTGCAGATCGGAGAGGAGAGGGTCAGGTTGAGCCCCCACATAAAATATCTGGGGCTCATCCTTGACGGAGGGTGGACCTTCGGCCCACACTTCGCTATGGTGGGACCGAAGGTCGTGAAGGCGGCGAGTGCGCTGGGCAGACTCCTCCCGAACCTCGGAGGACCCAGCGCCGCCTGCAGGCAGCTGTACTCCGGTATCTGTCGGAGTATGGCGACGTACGGTGCCCCGGTTTGGGCGGATCGTCTCACTGCGAGGAATAAGGCCCATCTGCGCTCTGCGCAGAGGGTCGTCGCAGTGAGGCCTATCCGGGGGTACCGTACGGTATCGTCGGCTGCAGCGACAGCCCTAGCCGGCGATCCCCCGTGGGAACTCGTGGCGGAGGTTCTTGCCGAGAGATGCTCCTATGTCTCGGATAGGAGGGCTCTCGGCCTGAACCCCACGCATGACGAGATCCTACGGATTCGCCGACTAGGGCATGTGGCGTTAATGCAGAGGTGGGGGCAGGACCTGGCGCGGCAGCCGTACGGTAGAGAGTTAACGGCTGCCTTGCGCCCAGTCCTCGAGCGGTGGATGCTCCGTAGGCGCAAACCCCTCACCTTCCGTTTGGCGCAGGTGCTCACCGGGCATGGTTGCTTCGGTGAGTATCTGTGAAAGACGGCCCGCAGGGAGCCGACGACTCGATGTCACGATTGTGACGCGGCGGTGGACTCGGCCCAGCACACCCTCGAGGTGTGCCCGAGATGGGCGGCGCGGCGTCACGATCTGACATCAGTTGTCGGAGGGGACTTGTCAAAGTCGAGCATCATCCTCGCGATGCTCGGCAGCGACGAGTCCTACAAGGCGATGGCTTCCTTCTGCGAGACTGTCATGTCCCAGAAGGAAGCCGACGAGTGGGTGAGAGAGGAGGCTGCCGACGCGGCCTCAATTAGCGCATTACAATAAAACTACTTTTACGGATTTTATCGCGGTTTCTTTAATTATTTAACTAGCCCAACGTTTTAGAAGGTTTACAGCAACCATGGTCACGGGCAGACAGTCCACCCGTGACCATGGTTACGGTTATTAAACCGCGATATAAATCCGTAAAAGTAGTTTTATTGTAATGAGTACTTTACTTTATAACGATTTTAATATTAATTTACGATTCATTATGTAAATACATTACAACGATCTTAAGTTGTGAACAGTTTAACCGTTTTACAGATGTATTTAATTCACTCGTTGGTGAACGATTGATACGCTCGAGTCGTGTGTACTGAGCAGTGACGCCCACCGTTATCGGCTCGTCCGACTGATAACAGCGCCACGAGAACAGCGCGGGCCACCACGCGTAGAGGGCGGTATAAACTTCAACAACGTCACCACGACGAATAACGTCCTCCCAGCGGAGTTACGAGTACGACGGCCGCCTCTGCGGAGATTAGACATCTGCGCGGGAAGTATTGCACAAGTGTGAGCGCAGAGTACAGACACAAGAACACTCTCTGTTCCCTCACAATCTTGTTTTGATTTCAGGTAGGATAACAGCCCGACACAACCCGACACCCACGAACGCACAGGAGGCGGCACTGCTGACTGCTGCTACTTTGGTTTATAGAGACTGCGGGTCAAACTTTTCAGATCTACACTGAATCCCGCTCACTGCAATGATTCTATAGCTTATCTACGTATTCAATTTATAAGATGCTCATTAAATGATTAAATAAACCGCGATAAAATCAGTAAAAATAGTCTTATTGAAGAATCCACGAATCCATAAACCACAGGCCTCATCGAGAATACACCGGGATAACCCCTGACATACAATATATAGGCAATAAGCAGAACGCTTTAGAAAACATATCGCGATATAGAACAACAACGAAACATCTTCACGCCAATTCCGTAATAGGGTAGGAAAAACCAGTAAACAAATTTTAAAAAATACCTGTTTATCTCTGTCTTGAGGCATCTTAGCGTCCACTCCCTCTGGAAACGGTTTCACCAGCTCCGGTTTCTCTTTTATTTTCTCCATGATGAAGTCCAACACCACCATGATGCCCTCAACTGACCCTGTTATTAGACACGCCCTCTCCGTTGTTCCTGGAACAACAGAACACAAAATCAATAAATAAAGCAAAATTACGCTGTACTTTGCCATTTTCCGCCACAAAGATAACGTAATATTCCTTAGTTTTTGACACATTTAAGTCGAATGTGCACTTAAACCTAAGCCACGATACCCACCCAGGATGGCAGTGTAGATGCATTCTAAATTATATATTTTGAAAGTAATCCAAGTAATTTTATAGATTATGCAATATCTAAAGATCACACAAATTGAACATTATTAACTGCAGATGATGTGTGTAACAAAGATATGATGGTGATGACGATGATGATGATGATGATTATTATTATTATTATTATTATTATTATTATTATTATTATTATTATTACATGTTTCGCAATGCCACGCCATTAAAGAATTAAAAAATGAGACAGATATTTTGTAACAGGACCTCACCGCAGTGGTTCCCAGAACATTCTGACAAAGTTTCATCACAAACTGATAACGGTTTCTGTACCAGCAAACAGGCAAACATTTGATTTATACATAAATTTAACAAAAGTAACTTAAAAATATTTTTCTGAATAAGTTATGTATTCATGTTGCCTTAGTGAAGCCGAGTGGAACGCTAGAACCTTGGGAACAACCGAGGACGCCTGTTTCACTTAAATATTCATTGTTTCAATATCTCACCTTTGTAGCAGACAGTGGCATTCTAATTCTATTACGTGTATAACTCGTAGACATTTGTGTGTCAAATGATATCGTTACACAACGAAAGGCGATGAGGACGTCTAATCTTTACCAATATTATGAATGCGCTAATCTCAGGAACTACTGGCCCGGTTTGAAAAAATGTTTTTATGTATAATATTCTATTTGGGAAAAGCCATGACGCTACGACCAACGGAACAGGAGTTACGCAGGTGGAACCACAGGGTGATGCTAGCTACTGATGTGTGGAATGGTTTCCGTGACATTGTCCTCCATATAATCCTCGTACCACTAAGCTGCCAAATATACTCAGTTCCCCAGCATACTCAATTAGGAAAACTAGACTATTCAGTTGAAAATGTTTTGTCTTGGGAGATTTTGACATCCTGTTAACAGAGCCTGATTGTTTTTAGTAATCTGGACTATTATTAAGGACCCACAATAAACCTCCCAAAATAAACTTAATTAGTGATTAATTAAAGTAGCTGAACAAAACGAATTAATAGATCTATCTATTCGCTTTATTTCTTGGTGACGTTCTTTTTGGCGTTTTATGCTCAGGATCTAAATCGCTCTAACATTCCGTGCAAGACAACCAAATTATCATTTCCTTATTATCACAATCTTTTCGCATACAACTTTGGATTTTAAAATGATGTCAACCTTATAATTTTTTATATTTCACGCGAAGGACATGTATGGGTGTCAACACTCGTCAGCGCTCAAAGGTCCCGCCTCGCCACAGGTCGACCGCAAGCGACCTCGTCATACTTGCTCACTCCACGACCACAGCCCACATCACACCGGCGACTACTTCAAGTAACAACGCCTGCCACCACAACAAATATAACCATCCCTATACACCGGTGAAATCATTTGCATCAGACCGATTTCTGCGTACACAGTCTTAAGTCATCTACAAATGTATCATCATAGTTTAAACAAACGTTTTTATACCGTAACACAATAATTATAAGAGCTTTATCGTATCCTTGAGGAATATAATTATGTCTATAATGGCATGTTTATTGCTGACAAAGGCCCGTAAAACGTCCGTGATCGGTCTATCGCTCTTGCACATTATTTTTCTCCGGTCATGTGAGAATAAAGAATGCACTTGTGTCTCGGCACTCAATAACGCATTATACGATATTACGCAGTTGAATCTTTAGAGATGGCAACAGTAGCCAAAATTCCACCAGGAACATATATTAGGTCTCAACCATATAGCTGACACGAGTCAAGAGTAGGTTAAAAAAAGTCGTATATTTTACTTACTGTAGGTAAGTATCCTCCAAGTCACCCTCGCTTCATCCACATACACACGTCCTCCATTACTTGAAAGTGCTATCTAAATAAGCGTTAAAACTTTACTCACTACTTTAGCTTCTGCAATAGTCAAAGTGCTCACCACCTATCGAGAGTAGCTCTTAACTAAGTTTGCACTTCTTATTTCATTCTGTGTTCATTGTTTATGTTCAAAATTGGCTTGATTTTGTTAGTAATTGTGTCAAATGTCAATAATTTTAAACTGCTGTACGAATGAACTTGTGTTTCAGGTATCGAATATCGTGTCGTGCGAGCCTGGCTCGCACCCATAATTGACCGGGTTGGTCCAGTTTTCATTATTTTCAGACATTTACATGCCGAAAATAATAGATGTTAATTTGGCAAACAAAGCGCGCGTTCGCAACTCGGTGCTGGTACCTGAGCTGGATTGTTATTAAAAACTCATTTACTTTGCTCCCGTCCCATTATTGTACGGCGCAGAATGGAATCGACCAAACGACAACGGCTCTATTATCTCGCAAGCCCAGGGGAATGAGTTCCTCACTATTGTTTACTTAAAACACTTCACAACCTTATTTTGACTCTGGGACGTTGAACATCTCGTTGTGTATCGCTCTCTAGCCTCTACGGCCTCGCTTGGCCGCCGTTTCGACGCCTCCTCCCGTCACACGTCATTGGTAAATTTACACTTGATAATAAAATAATATTAACTTGGATATATACTACTGAAAACAAAATAAGCGCCACTAGTTTATTTACATTTAAGTGCAATTTAGTAAACTGAAAGTAACTGATAAGTAGCATTATATTCACATTACGAACTCTTTGGTGTTTGATCTCTTTTATGCCTTTTTTATTTTATGTGTTCGTGTTCCTAATTTGAAAGTATTGGCCATCATTTTAAGAAAAAAATAATTGGATGTTATTTTTATGTTTTTCTTTGATTGTCTTCTTAACTTGTTTCGGTTATTTTAGGAAAAAAGTATTACTTTTTCAATTTTAATTGATTCATTAATCATCTTGCGTTAATCATGTTAAGCTATAACTATGATTCAAGAAGGACGTTCTCAGCTTTATGTGGGTTTGCAGTTGAGTTTTTCTCGAAGAGCTGTCCAAAATGTATGTAAGACCAGCAAACGTCAAGAGGACGAGTTGTTCGAATTCCTCTGAGCAGGGTTCAACGTGCAAACCGATTAGGATTCTCCCGTCAGTATTTGAACTGGGGGTTAACCAGTGGGGCGAGGTGCTTTTTACAGACGAGTGCAAAGTAAAATTCCTTAATGATGATCGGCGTGTTAGAGTGTGGAGACGACGCGGCGAGCGATTTTCGAGTCCTGCATTCACAAAGTTGACCGTTTCGGTGATCTCACCGTAATGGTTTGGGGTGGGATTACTTTACAAGGCAAAACAGAGCTCACCATTTTAAATTCGGGTACCGTAACTGCAAAACGTTACATCGAGGACATCATTAGGCCTCAAGTGATCGCATTTGCACAGCGAGTGGTGTCTGGATTCATCCTAATGCAAGATAATGCCCGTTCACAAAAGCTCGATCAACCCAAACTGTCCTAGAAGGGTCTTATGTTGAGGTATTACCATGGCCAGCTAGCAGACCGGATTTAAATCTGATCGAGCAATTGTGGGACCAATTGAAACGAAGAGTTAGAGAGAATGAGCAAGGGGTCTACAACCAACAGCAGCTGATTGACGGTTTAAAAGATGCATAGGAAGAGATTCCAGATGAAAACGCGCGGAATTTAATCCTGAGTATGCATACGAGGCTTCTGGACAGTATTGTTAAGAGAGCAGGACATACTCGTTGTTAAAAAGAAGAAACAAAAGTGACAAGAACAATACTTTAGTCTTTTTCTGTGATTTCTTT
>JAFELO010001470.1:372720-428503 GCA_017140195.1 Eumaeus atala
ATGTTAATACCAGAAGAGAATTTCTGCACATCTCTATTCACATCTCCATTTAATCTTAATTATATACCAACATATAATAATACAAAGTCACCAAAACTGTCTGAATGTATGTAATCAATTTTCTCCAAATCAACTGCATGAATTTTCATGCTGTCACTAATGGATAGAACTATTTTTGTAATGAAGAAAATATGTTAAAGTAGCAAGCCAGCCCGTATTATATATGGACGAAGCCGGCGAGGATAGCCACTTTTAATATAAATTGTAAAACTTGCCACACCGGCGGTGAACATCATCATTTTCTCATTAGTAGGTAAATAAGTCTTATATACCTATCATCATCTGAGATCATTTACCTGAATAGATCATCTCTTAAGAATCACGAGGACACATCGGAGCCTTTAATATTCATCTGAAAAACTAGGCCATCGATAGCCTTGATGACTAACTACGCCCATGGACATTCGCATGATTGTTACGCGTTGTATTGCACTCCGATTATCCGCCACCACCCCCAATAAACCACCGGCTACGCACAAACCACAAAAAACGATACAGCGACACTGCCACTTTAAACCGGTATCAAGGGAGCGAGAGGTACTTCCCCAGTCGTGCCGGCCCAATTCTGTTCCATAGGATAATATATTGTCATGCACCATGGACGGCAATAGCTCCGTGTATGCGGCTTGGCACTACCTGTTCCTAAAACTTCTCTGACAAAGGTACTCTAATTAAGCCAATATTGTTGTGTAAAACATCCGCAAGTAAATATTTATTAAGGCAAAGCCGTTAATAAAACTTGTTAACGACTATTTAAATTGGACACTTTCAAGGATCTTGTGAGGACCGCAGTGGATTTAGAAACAGCTTACAACGTGTATCCGCATTTTAATAGTATATCAAAAGTACCTTTTGATAGCCGTGGGTCGTGTAGTGCAGACAATGTTAGTGACTAGTGCAATGCAAATGAGTCGGAACAAATACATTTATATACGTCTCACGATACGAAATAAATATGAAATAAAATGTTTAAGCTCTCAACCTTGCTAATAGCTAAGAAGTAATTATTTAATAGTACATAATTGTAATACATTTTACACGTAACAGCACTAATAATGAAACCATTACATAATTATTCCTGCAATACTTGAAACGTTTCTGTTATAACCTTTTAATACTATCTCTTCAATTTACTATGTATTTGTAGCTATATGTTGCCGTCGGATCCGCCTAAATCGCCATTACAATTTATTTACCTAAAGGGAACGGTACCCGCAAGTGATAGAAAACCTTAACTACGTCACGCATTACGCGATTTTGCGTATGTTTGTGCTCATTTAGACCTTATTGGCTGGTATCGGTTATTAACACTTATGAACAGGTATTTTGTAAAACAGATTCAAAGTGTTACATTTTATTTCTGTTTGAATATAAAAACAGAAATGAAAAAAAAATTCAAGACACATGATTAGTTTGTATTATTATTGTAGATTTTTACATACTTTACACGTTACAACTATGTTAAATTGAATTCAGACCATGGCTTATTATTAAAACTCGCATTAAGTTCCATCTTGTGAGGATCCTAATGCCATAAAGCGATGAGATATACTAAATAGTCTGTTTTGGAAGATACTTTACTATGAAACTTTTCTTTTAAGGTTTGTACGTTCTCTGGAATCATGTTGTAGGATTAATGCTATTGTACTATTCTTCTCAAGGTTAATGTATTCGAACTATTGGCGCCACGGTTAAGTTGAAATGAACATTTGTACAAGAAACCATAACCACATGTAGAAGACTAACACTGTTTATAGAAACAGTACAATATTGGTTCAATCAGTTTAAATCTACAGGAAGAGGTAGAGCCATGCATGGTGCATGACCGAGGAAATACCTCCCGCTCACTTGGTGCCGGCGTAAAGTGACGGTACGGTTTGTGAGTAGGCTGCTGTGGAGGCGGCGTCGGTCCCTTAGGGGACTGGCGAAACGTCGAGGAGCCCTGATGATTTGTTGTTCCGGGGCACATCATCAAGGGCGGCACTGATGGCACTCGCAGTGGTTTCTGTGGGTATTCGGAACTGTAATGTGCCACTAACCCCAAAAATCACTGGACCCACCCAGAGCAGGTGAAGGCGCGCAAATGCGTTTTCCCCGCGTCAACAAAAAAATTGATCTTATCATGATATTATGTTACAATGTAACTATATATTGTTGTACGTCCCCTCCCCATGTCATCCCACTGGCCCTATGTGCACGTACATTCCACACATGACATAAGCCCTCTCCGGTCCGCGAGCTCGCCGGACCGGTTGTCTTACGCAACACTAACCACGAGGACCGGTTTTCCCCCTTGACCTTGGGCCGCGCCGTGCGATTTGACACTCATACGCAACGTCATTAGCGATCATATTCGCCCGCAATTGGGTCATTAACGTTTGGTAATAGTCCAATGCTACGTAATTAGGAGTAGTGGGCCAAAAGACGCCCGCTCCAGGGCTGCCGCTTACTGGTCTTGTATATCAGCCGTCCTATACGTGTCTCGCTGAATGCAAGCAGTAAAAAAAATCGACCAAGTGCGAGCCGGACTCGCGCGAGACTTCCATAAAATTATCTACAATAATCCAGCAAAAACACTTTTGTATTTCGCCTGTCCGTTGACAGACAGAAGGACATCGGAGCCTCAGTAAGAGGGTCCGCAGTTTTTTCCCTATGGGCACGGAACCCAAAAAATTGCTTTAGACCAAACTTTTTCCTAACTAATGGTCGCGGCCTACCCAATTAACAATGAATACCTTGACACGCGACGAGCATGACATAACATCATATTCCAACACAGGTATATAAATATACATTTATTTTTATTTTGAATTGTGATGCTTATTACTTATTAGCTTGAGAAAATACATTCTACTTAATATTATAGATACAATACGAAGATAATTAATCTGTAGTATACAGATTGTCAGTAACAAATGACATCAGTAACAGAGTGACCTTCTTGTGCGTAATGGTCGGCAATGATTCGCGGCTGCATGATGTTACATCACGGCACTGAGTGGTGTGCTGGTGTACTGATAACTGTCCTGATAACATGCACTACCGCTGTGCCAGCGCAGAACATCTTCGCGACAGGTCACCAAGAACAGGCTTCAAGCTTGGACATAATATATGCTTGCTAGTATGGCTACCTATACTCTACCTAAACTGTACGAGCTCTTTACGACGTTGTACATTGTATATTACCAATCGAGCTTCCTTCAGCTAACCTCTGAGTCTTGTGTTGTCTCAAAAAGACAATAATCAGTACTAGAATCTAAAAAATAGCATTGAGTTCTTACTTCGGTCTCATACGTATAAGACTCACCACCTGGTGACGCCACTATCGCAAAAAAGTTTACCAACGTGTAGTACACTACTGGCTGCTGTCCAAATTCCAGTCGAATACGACTAGTAGTTTTGTGTTATCCGCTTGTGGAAGTGTCCGCGGATAAAAAATGGAATAATAGTAATTTCGGCAGGTGATTCGATCCCTGTTTTTCCGATAGTACATTCAAACCAAAGAGTGTTTACATGCAGCAAGGATAATCTCCTTCTATGGCGACCGTCAAAAATTAATTTCTCGAGTTGCAACAAGGTCACACGTCTTTTTTTGATGCGCAACGCGCAAGTGCCCAGAAAACAGCTATCACGGAGGATAACGTGAAAAAAAAGTACTACGATGTCGTACTGGCACACTGTTAATTGAAGGTCAAGATAGCTGAAATAGAAGGCAATTCAAAATACTGCGCAAATTATATAGTGTAAAAAAATTTGTTCATGATAGCTGTTCGCGCGACGACTGCTGTGTTTGCTCATTCCGACAACAAGCGCAACGGCGAGACAATTTCGGAGCAGTGTTTGACGTTGTTTAAGGTCTATCTGGCAAAATTTCTTCATCGTTTAGTGTCACTTACCAAATCATGAATCCACTCACTGGTACACACCTGATACCGAAGCACAGACGGAGCAGTGAAAATGAGCCCCATGGCCGTAGACGTGATTGGCGCCGTTTTCCTGGCACTCACAACTTGAACTACTTGCAGAAAGATTAAACGAGACACTGCAACCGACAAGGCTTTAGTATTGTGTTGTCCGATTCGACGCTAAATTGCAGTAAAAGTGGTTCCATTTGGCGAAGGAAAGTGTTATTCCACAATGACATTGCACCAGCTCAGGACTGCCATCGCTACTGGCTTTTTGTTCCGATTAGACTAATACTGAGATAACTACTAACCATACCACTAACTAAACGGTGCTATTTCTTTTTGTGAAGCTATGAAAAAGTAACTTGTGTAGAAATTTATGCCGAATGAAGAGATCATGGCCGCCATGTGGGTCAACAAGGCAGAACTCCAGAAAACACATCATTGAGACGGGTTAAAAAAGTTGGAGTATCCCTGGATCAAGTTTATCGACCTAAAGGACCAATATGTTGAAAAATAAGTAGCTACTTTTCCTGTTACTGTTTATAATAGAAGATTTTTCAAAACGTCGATTAAATTAAAACCAGTTTTTATGAGCTCTGCTACTACAGTACATTCAGGTTCCAAAAATTTCTACAACACCCCGCATAAGTAATAGTATAAGCTGTGTGGATGTTATTAGTTGTAGTTACAGCAATAAAAGCAGTCAACATAGATTAAAGTGCACCGGACAACGGCAGCCCTAGCCAGGTGTGGGCGTCCCGCCTGCGCTAGAATATAGGTGTAAGGTGTACAATGCCAGAGGAGCACACCAATATAAATGATGGATATGTTTTATTAATACAATGTTATGTGCGACCATTACTCACCCGACGTGTACAAACTGCACAATTCGCCCAAGCCACTGTGATCCATTAACATACCGAGCCACAATCGACAATAGCGATTACTTATTTCAAAACGTCCAAGAGTCTGTCCATCGACCGAGGTAAGTTCTAAGTTTGAGTCATTGATACGCGAACCTTGACTCTACGGGCAAATCAAAATGTCAACGATAATCAAATCAATAACAAAATATTCGATATGCACATTCCTATCGCACATTTTGACGTAAACGCTGTCCGATATTCATTGTATCTGATCAGTTTTAAACCTTAGCTTCAGCATTATTTACTGTCACAATACATACAATAAATGTACATAGTACATTGTGCAATGTCTTCACAGTGATTTATTAGATTCCGTTGAATTAAAGATAGTTATTTAGTTGTGCTTGTTACTTCTGAGTAAAGCTATTCCCCGTGGGAATTTTGCGTAAGCAAACAGATTTCGGACTACTAGTGATAGTGAACTGTAGTTATTCGCAAAAGCTTACTGTAAAAGATTAGAATCATCTACATCCCTTTTCTTTTTTATATTGCATTCATGCTAGATCTTATAGAGAATAGCTTGTGTTAGATTAACATTTGGAGTCCGACAATTAATTGGCAGCAGTCATTAATCTCATAAAATCTCACTTGGACCGAGTCCGACAGCGCGTGCAACAGTGTCTAACATAATCGACAGCGTTTACGTTACGAAACAGTGTATGTGTGCGTGTCCTTGGCACATGCATAGTGAATCTGTAATATTCTAGAATTCCCTTGTAATTATTCATAATCATTTTACCGATGTAAATGAATCCGACAGCTGTATAAACCAATGAGTTAATTACGTATTCGTATTACTACAATATTCAGCACTCCACGCATACAAAAATAAACACTGCTTTCGTAATAGATGATTTATAGTAGAGCGAATGTGTTCGAGAAATGTAGATCAACAGTTTTTTCTCGCCACTGACTGACATCAGAAATATGTGACAAAAACGTAGCTGTCAGTCATTAAACGTGACGGGTCGGACTGCGACAGCAACGGTAAGTTTCTCCGTCTATAAATACCGTACCTTTGTTTGTGCAGCTCTCAGTGGCGGAGGGAACGCCACGTGACGAGCAGCCCCACGTGCGCGCTCACGTTGGGGAAGCATTGTTACATGGACCGTGCTACCAAGGTCGCGGGAGATTATCGACTGTATCCAATTATGGACGCGCTCCACTTACTGCATACTTCGGCTCTAGGTAAATAGGACACGGCGTGTGCTAAGATTTAACATATACTTGAATGCCTCTGAACGGTTACATGTAATACTATTTTACGTTTGTTTGGTGCGCTCGCCACCTTGAGAATGCCATTGCGATAACGTAACGTCTATGTTTAGCGTAAATAAGTGCCTTTTCTAATTTCTAAGCAGTCGCAGTAAAAAATATTGTATTTTTAGTCATAGGACATAGTAGTCATTTGTGACGTTTACTGGATAAGCTGAGAATGACCGTACAGACTGTTTTAGTCGCACTAACCTTTCAGAAGAAATTCCCTAAAATTTAAATGTATTACATGGAAGAGAGCTTAAAATTGTTTTTAAAAATAACAGGGAAGTTCTTGCACTTGAGACTAGGCAGGAAGATCACAAAAATGGGCTATATAATATGTAGCGAGTGCCTTTACTTGCAAATCAATCAGATGAGCACATCGCGTATGTAACTTCTGGGAAGCGTGACGGATGACCCACCATGATTCGAAAATTTCACTTCATTTCATCTAATGAACACATGCTTAATGAGATAAGAGGAAGTGTGAAGATGGGGGTTATCATATATCAGTATTCACAACACACGCAAAAATATTGTATGCCTAAATCTAAGTTGATCACTTACATACCTATTACAAGATTATTATATGGGTATAGTAACTGCATTCGTACTCGTGCATGGTGGTATTCTTAAGCGAAAGACCTGTTTTTTTTTTTCAAATATTTATACATCTCCGTACCATAGTGTATTTAAGCATTTTATTAGGTAAAATAATGTCCCAGGACCAGGCGTTGGATCGTGTTTGTTGATTTTAGAGATTCTCCTCTTGGCATAGTTGCCTAATTTATATATAGTATGTATTCCGCTTTAAACATGTGACGCCATTCGACTGCAACTTTTACGCAAATCGTAGGATTACGGGGAAGCAAAACCGTCCGTATTTTCTATGCAATAAGGCACACAGATCGCGGCGACTCCGTTCACTGTCAGTGTGTCAAGACGAATGGTTCGCTATTTTTAGGTCAAGGAGTTACGCCAAATTCTGAGAGTCGAGCATAAATGTCTATTATTTCTACACAGCACCTATTTTGGAAGAAAACATCAGTTTCACGTTGATCGCCGGCGTATAGGTCAAGGCACGCTCACGTCCAAGCGGATTCAGCTTTAAATCTTTCCGGCACTGAGCCGTTTAATGTTTAATGATGCAACTAAACGAGTTTATCGTTAATTGCTCTTGAACATATATATATATATATATATATATATATATATATACACTACTCAAAACAATATAAGGGCCACTAAGATTTTTTGATGTATTAAAATAATGTTATTGATTATAATATAAGCTAACAATTGCTTAAAAAAATGATCATGAATTGTTTTTTTTATGTTCACAATAAAATTGGCCATTTTGAATGAAAAACATGAACAAAAGAAATCACCGGAAAAAGACTAAAGTACTGTTCTTGTCACTTTTGTTTCTTCTTTTTAATAACGAGTATGTCCTGCTCTCTTAGCAATACTGTCCAGAAGCCTCGTATGCATACTCAGGATTAAATTCCGCGCGTTTTCATCTGGAATCTCTTCCTATGCATCTTTTAAAGCGTCAATCAGCTGCTGTTGGTTGTAGACCTCTTCCTCTCTAACTCTTCGTTTCAATTGGTCCTATAATTGCTCGATCATTCAAAACTTTAAAGCTCAACCAAATCTTTGTGTGGGGAGTCTTGGGAATTTGTTTACGATGAGTTCCTGCAGATGAACTGCCGAGGTTGACGATAACAATGCTTCGGGGTGAACACCTAATGTAATAATCTTGTAATACACTAATTGATATTAATCAGTATCGTAGATTAATCTTTATAATTGAACTTGCTGGATGCAAGCAGCTTATGTCCACCGCTTGTAGCGCCCCCTGGGGTAGGTCTATGAACTGCAGTGGACGTTTTCTGGCTGCCCATGGTGAAAATAAAAATTGAAAATAATATTTGGTCTTCGTTAAAAGTTGTATGAAACCAAATGAAAAAACTGTATTCGAAACTAGCACAAGTAGTTAATAGTATGTTCCAGGTCAATGAAATAGTGTTTACAATTACGCTGAAGATCGACATCAGACTTTCATAGGTGGCCTTCCATTAGACTAAACGAAAGTTCTACTCAACCGCCTCAGTGTCTGCCAAGATTGTTCGTAACGCTCTCGTATACAGCAACTATTCGTAACGCTCCGGTATACGCCAACTGTTCCCAACGCTGCGGTATACGCCAAATGTTCCCAACGCTGCGGTATACGCCAACTGTTCCCAACGCTGCGGTATACGCCAACTGTTCCCAACGCTCTGGAATACGCCAACTATTCGTAACGCTCTGGAATACGTCAACTATTCGTAACGCTCTGGAATACGCCAACTATTCGTAACGGTCTGGTATACGTCAACTCTTTGTAACGGTCTGGTATACGTCAACTCTTTGTAACGCTTAGACGTATCATTACGTGATCAGGAGCTGATCCGCGGCAAGTAGTACCGAGATGAGAGAAGAGCTTTTTAAAACAATGTGGCATCATGTATTATTCTTTATAACGAGAAAGGGCGAGCGAGCAGTCCGAGCTTTTCGATTATTTTGGGGCCAATATACATTCACAGGGAGTTGTGTTGTACCTCCGTACTCCCAATGCGCAACAGGGCTCTCGTACACCTCCTGCATCGCACTGCAATACATCAACGACACTACCTCTTACGAGTCTTTTTTATAGTTTAGATAAGCAATGTTGTAATGCAGATGCCTTGCCCTCCTTATTCCTCCTCCCTCCAATGGGTTAGTCACAACACGAAACGAAAGAAACACAACAAGAACCTGTAACGATGGCGTTGTCAAGTGAGCGAGAGGTACATCCCCGGTCGCGCCGGTCCAATACGGCAGCAGCGCAGTATAGAAGCTTTTAGTAAGTGGTAACTTACTAAAAGCTTGATTGACATAGACGGCGTCTGCTCATCAGTGAAAGTGTACTGTACGCCGGCGGTGACGAGGCCAGCAGCGGAGTGGCGGTCTCGAGCCGCGAGAGGAACAGGTTCACAAGGCCGGCGGTTTGGTAATCGTGACTCAACAGGTGATGTCATACAGACACCGCTAGACTCTACCACTATCATTTGTACCCATAGCAAGCTTTTAACGCTACATAACATTATATAACTTGTAAACGCGTTGACAATATCATTCCTAAGTGGGTCCTTCCCGTAATGGTTTCATGACGGTGACACAGTACCTTGAGACTTGGGCGAAGCCAATTGAACCGAGAAGATGATTTTTTGCGCCCCTGTTACAAGATGCGGTGATAAGCGAACAAGGGGGGAAACGAAGTGGGGATGGGAATGTTACCCCTATATACTGTTACGTCCGGGGAATTGTTCTGCAGCGCGGGACTCCTACATTTACAATACCACGCACTATGAAGTTGTGCGGAGTATATAACAGTAATGAGATTTGGCAATAAGCCCTATAGTTAATGTAACACGACCACTAGACCAGTTTAGCACAGACATGAAACTATACACTACGAACACTCTCATTATTTTCCTCCCGCATGTCATTTCTTTCTCCCCTCAGTTCCTTCCACATACGCCGTTCACACTCGGTCTCCGAAGTTATGAAAATTAAATAATATGTAGTACTCTAACATAAAACTTGATACTATAGTTGCACTATTAAAGTAAGCAGAAACGCTGTTGTGGCTGAACGTAACACGTCCCACATTATGTTTACAGAGCTCCACCCGGTGCGGGTCTAATTTAAATTCTGCCACGTAATCACTGACAAGCATGTTCTATGGTATAGGGGTTTTACATTTACTTACACTCGCCAATCGCCAGCACCGAGCGAGTACGGACGCCGATAGTGACTGGGGAAACAAAATTAAACGATTTTGAAATCTATGTATAATAAGCATTGAAGTAATTTTAATCATAAAAGTAAATTGCGCTGAAAGTTAACATCTCATTGGCTGACGAGTGTATTAATCAATTTGGCTGAACTACGCGGTGCTAAATAATCCCAACCTAAAATTCTGTTGCAATCAAGAAACTCGACTAGAAGACAAGACGTTATATAAATATTGAAAGAGTATATTATTTTCTTGGCCATACTAATGTCCCCTTATCATAACGAGGCGGCAAACGGGCACTGGCAGTCATGTGATAGTAAGTTATTTTACTTACTACCTTTAGACAGCGCGGTTGAATAGATCTTCAAGCGCAACCCGCAGACGAGACTGGTAGGTGTTCGTCTATATGTGACCAAGAGAAAGTAGTCGTAAGACCAGTTTCCAGGTGCATCAGCTCGCCTACTCAAAGTGACATCCTTCTGTACTTCTCCAATTAAGAACATAGGTAAATACCAAATGTGAACTATTTTTCGTAACGAAGGTTTTCACTTTTCTCATTCTTGATAAAATCAAAAAATATTCTCATTTAACAGTCATTGATTGTGTATAATAAATCATTCCACATGTACTATTAGACTAATGTTTAAATTAAGCGCTGTCAAAGTGATAGAAACTTAGTTTTTAACTTTTCACAGTTATAAATGTTCGATTTCTAAGTGGCTTATAGTCTGATAAATAATAAACGATAATAAATAACAAATTACCAGATTACTGTAATCTGATCGACGTATATTTGCCAAGTTTCATGAGGATACAACTACAAGTGCGCGTAATTCAAATCCTTAGATTTTATTATATAATTACTAAGTTTGATTACAACTCTACCTGATAAAAGCGTATTAAGTTTTTTTATTCTAATAAACTAGCAGCGTCCCGCGGTCTCTCCCGGTTAACTTCTCATCCGGTCTTGTTGGCATAAGCATCATGATTCATGGCGTATATATAATCTTCCTTATGAATTTAACTATGTATGATAATTTTTCTTTTAATCTGACTTGGTTCCGGCGATAAGCGAGTTCGAAACAAATAAAAAAATCTCTTCAATTGTATTAGTATGTATATATATATATATATATATATATAAATTATGATTTTCTATGAAGAAATGACAATACACTACAACAAATATATTAAATTAACTTTTGAGCAAGCGCGCTATTTTGGACTGACCTCAGCAGCTTTTGAAAACCCTCGTGCGCCGGCTATGTGTTATGAAGCTCTCTAGGCATTTTCGCTGCCTCGGATGCCACTAATAATATAATTAAATAATTAGTTCTTGTAATTAAATCTTGGTAACCGTGCTCCTTGGTCGTTACTTAGCGTGGGTTTATATTTAAAGGCTTTTAAGCACCTAATTACAGAGGGTTGTTACGAGACCTTGTAATTACGTTCTTACATTAAAAATCTAGATTCTATAATACACTCTCCCGCAGAACTTTAGAATAACCTAAGGATTGGTCTGTTAACCAAAAGCCTGTAACCTAGCAGGCATAAATATATCAAGATTATAAACATGCAAAGATTTCTAAGCGGTACGAGGTGGATCCAAATGTTCGTGGCCTAACCTACATGGAGCTATGACATCTTTTTAAATCTACCGTCATTTGTGAGTATGTGTCATATTGATTTACTGTGCGCAGTTTCATTCCGATACTGCACAATATAAATTTTATGTGATTATTTGTTTGAAGCAATCTGACGCAATTTTCAACAATGGAGAAAATTGAACTCCGTGCAGTCATTAAGTACCTTAATAAAAAAGGCCTATCACCAAAAGACATCCATCAACATATGGTGAGCACTTTGGGGGAGTCTGCTCCATCGTATCCCAGTGTCATGAAGAGGGTAGCTGAGTTTAAGCGCGGTCGTGAGAGCATTAAAGATGATCCTAGGAGTGGAAGGCCTACATCCTCTACCACGAAAGAAAACATCGATAAAATTTGTGATCTCTTACTGGGTGACCGATGTTTGACCATTGGTAAGATAGCTGAGATAAGAAACATTAGTTACGGGTGCAGCACATAATAACGGAAGAGTTGGGGTTCCATAAGGTTTCTGCTCGCTGGGTCCCGAGGATGCTTTCAGCTGAACAAAAATGAGTTCGATACACAATTTCGCAAGACTGTTTGGAACTTTTTGAGACTGATCCCGAGGACTTTTTGTCTAGATTTGTTACCATGGTTGAAAGCTGGGTTCACCACCATACTCCTGTCATCAAGACAATGCACGTGTACACACTACGGTTGAAACAATGTCTGTAATCCATGATTGTGGCTACGAATTGCTGCCCCACCCACCTTATTCGCCGGGTTTTAGCCCCCTCGGATTATCATTTATTTCCAAATTAAAAAAAAACATTTGGGTGGCTCGAAATTTTCGACCAAAGATAATAGTAAAAAAAAAATAGGTTATAGTCGCAGTAAACGATTATTTCGCCGACCTTCCGGAATCTTTTTTTTTCGAGGGGATAAACAAGTTGCAGGTCAGGTGGAAGAAGTGTGTTGAACTAGAAATTTTGATCCACTTTTCTTTTATTTTCTTGGTCGGGCTTTTAGATCCACCCTCGTAGTACCATGCTACATAGGCAAAATTCGGGCGGCACGACCGGGCAGGTCCCTCTCATGATACCCGCCGTAAAGAGACATCTACGGTGTCGTGTTTCGCGGGTATTGTGAGTAGCCAGTGGTCCATTGGAGGGAAGGAGTGAAGGAGGGCAACGCATCTGCATATTTCTATGGGGATGTTCATAAGCGTCGGTAGTCGTAAATGGGGCTCTGATGTCTCGTCTGCCCATAACATATTTTAAAAAATAATCAAATAAATATCATCCGGTGTACTGTTGTTGTTTTATGTACAATCTCGTCAATGATGTTAACATAACACGCTCCTAGTACTTCACTCGCCGCTGGGTAATGTCTGTGTGAAGGTGCGTCAAGGCCTGTGGCTACGAGCTACACAACTACTCCACTTCATTGTTCAGTTTATATGCAGCGGTGACGTTGCTGTAACTTATACTTTTGCACTATTGTTACAACGTCCGACTGACTCCGTGTCATTTGAATCTCACTCTACGAATGGTGTTTTCTTTAAATTATAGGAGCACAAACCAGCAGTTGGAGCCTCTTGATGACTACCGACGTCCATAAATATCCATACGATTACTCCTTTCTACCTACTTTCCAATGGGCTACCGGCTGCTCGGAAAGCGCACTATACGCGACTTCGAACTTGCCAATTTACGACGGAATCATGTGAGGGAGGTGTACGCCATGGAAGTACTGGTCCAGTTCAGGTGCAATAGCACTACCTCTAACAAAAGGTGATAGGTTATGTTTTTTTCTAGTGTGAGACCAGAATGCTATAATTAAGTGTTATACACCTCCGCGCTATCACACAAGCTACACTCTTGCAGCCGGAACGAAGGCAGCTTCACAGATCTCAGGGTGTCCAAACACAGATCTTTCCATTGCTTCTGGGTATAAGTACAGCTCCGTTGAAAGTATATAAAAGCGATATAAAAGCCACCGGAGACTCACAACGCCCATTCGTAAAAAGTAGTGCAGTAAAATGACTAGTGTAGCGTTCATCCAGGTAATTGTGACGTCACAGGATGCGCTGGCGGAAATGTCAATTAGTGCGGTCGGCGTTGTAATGGCTACGTTTGACCGACTCTCACTATCGAGCCTCCATCTGATAATTGCCATTTTAAGCACACCTTTGTCTTTAATGATACGAAAGGCGTGTGCACTCAAAGAGTATTCATGTAACTCAGTCATACCTCAACTTAAAGTGCGTTTTCATGTCATATGTTTGGAAAAATATAATTCATGGTCGAACTAGCACTCGGGAGTCTTTTAGACGGGTATGCAGTGCTTGGCTCTCCTTTACAACAAACCCAATGGTTCACTCGACCACTAATCGCACAAAACGTGACACTTCTCGCCGGTATTGTGAGCGAGGTGTGCCTATCACTCCGGTAGTATAATTCTGATTAGTGGCAGCACTCAGTTCTCGAATTCATCGGTGTTGCAAATATGACAACATTGAAAATGAACGTTTAATGAGTTTCTGGATTTTGCTGAAAACTGGTGCCGGGTAATCAAAAGCTTAATCAACGGGTCCGCAAATTGTTAATTGGATAGATTTTCGCCAGGAGCATAACCCGGGGATTGGGTGGTATTAAACAAATAGTATAATTAATGTAGAGATTAGTGGGCGCAATATATCAGGGCGGGTGACCCAGTTGACTGAGGCTCTGTCATTGTTCGCAGAGGCCTACTTCACAGGCTTAGCGTCTGAAAGCGAAGCGACAAAGCTCCCAGCTCCTTTGCGCTGTATCGTGAAAGGAATATTGAAAATTACTCTTTGCCACAAAGCCTTAATGTGCTAGTTGATAACGAGCCAGGCTAAGTTCTATGAGACTCTTACAATACTGGTCTAAAGTGATGGTTATTCTTTCACATTTCGTGTGGTTTGTGACAGCATTATTGGGGGAATGGTATGAAGGAGCGCAACGCATCTGCATTAACGTTCAGATGTTAATAGATGCCAGTCGTCACCAAATGGATCTGAATGTTCGCTTGGCCTCTTATGTTATAAAAAAAACAAACGGCGATTGGTTCTGCAATCCCTTTGTACTATCTTTCATAGAGCCATCGTCTCATGTCTACCGCAGTAGAGTTATCGAATCTACCAACCATCACCTGTTTTATTATTATATCCAGGATATACTTATAATTTGCGAATACTTATAGTATAATATCGTATTCGACTAGCTGTCCTAATAGCCTAACCGCTGTATAAACATCGGTTAGCCTATTAAATACACATAGAGGGTATTAGTAAAACCTGACCAAAGCTCAAAATATCTTTAAATTTTATTATTCTGTTTGTTGTTTTCGTTTAAAAAAATAAATTAGTCTAAATCTGTGATAATTATTTTACAAGTCTATTATGTGTGACTCAGAGCTATTAGCAAATGTGCCAGGGTCATGTTTCAAACGTTGCAAATTACTTAGTTGACAAAGTAGTTTGTCAACGCAACATAATTTAATGATCATCGTTATCAGTCTCCAGCCTTCCGCAGCTGAACATAGGCTTTTAGAGTAAACCAACACAACAGTCACTACTAATATATCGTCCACTAGTGTGAAGGGACAGTTCATTCCCACAAGTAACAAAATAGACTCACCGGGATAGAAGTCGTGCGACTTGGACATTTTAACTCTAGCCCCCGTGTCCTTCTGCAGTTGCGCGATGGTCTCCCCACCCTTGCCGATGATGGCTCCAGCCACCATCGAAGGCACCAGCACCTTGAAGTGGTACGTCGGCTCCACGGCTGGTGAAAATGACAAATCTTAGAAAGTTATATACGATCTCTGAAGAAATTACGTCCTGGAGTTCTTTTTTGAAACAGTTTAAAACCTTAAATGGACCAGGGGAGCGATAAGTTAGGTGTGAGGATCGGTGCCGATGGATCTACCAGATGTTATCGTTATCCCACGGCCTTGCTACAAGTACCTCCAGGACACCGTTTCCTCACATCAAAGTGAACAGTTGAATTGGAAATGTGAACGTTACGTCATGTGCACGGCGAGGACCCGGTGACATGTGGCACCACACGCGCGCCCGGGTACGCAAATAGACGGCGCGCGATGCAGTGCGAAGTGCAAGTTAACTGTGTTTGTGGAGCACTCCTGTGTGCTTTATGCTCCTGAGTACACGAACAGCTGGTTCGATTTGCAAAACGCTTACACTTAGCGCCATATCTCTTTAGCACATTCGCATCGCCGCTCCCATATATACTTATTAAATACTTAGTTTGGATCAAAATAATCGCTCTTAAATTCTTGGTAGAGCCAGAGATATTGTATGAGATGATGATATGGTGTATGTCTCGTGAACAAATCTCTCATTTAAAATATGTTTGTTTATGTGTTACATGGAATTATGTTTGATGATCAGAGGCCCCGGGAAGATAAAAATCAAAAACTACTCGGAAAAACTAGTTGAATATCTAGCTTCTAGCACCTAACACAAGAATTATATGACAAATGTACAAAGCTGGAACACAACTACATAAACAACGAAACAATCATGCTTGTTAAGAACAAATCCAACGCGACAGACTTGTGCGTAGATGGTAGACGCCACGTTCACGTTGCAATGATGAGGTCAGGCGCACAATAGGGAGACAAGCCGCGCGACCAGTAGTAAGTTGTACATCGCAGCTCGTCGCAGCTAACGAGTTCTTCTACGAGATACGCTAGTGCGCACACTTAGCTGTTGCCTCTACGTTCTTGCCGCGCGTGCAGCTGAAACAAAGCGACGAAACACGCGTCCAACTGGCTGCCGTGAATAAAGAGTTACGCCACATCGTATGAAACAAATCAGTGTCACTCCTTACAGGCCGAGGCTACGGTTCTATGTTTTATAAAGAGATGTGTTCTAAAAAGGACTAGTCCTATACCATTATTATATTATAGGGCAGGCTGCGACCTGACCGCCTAGTGCGCAGGAGCTGTAAGTGCTGACGTCGCTGCCGCGAGACCTTGGAGCGCCGGCCGCCGCACGATCATACATTATACACAATAAATACCTATTAAAACAATCGATATTACTTGTGATATAGGAGACATCGCCCAGAACCGGCCTCGTCACACAATAGGCTAGTAAAACGGTAGAATCCTCGCCAGTCTCTGGTAATGTTCTTTATAATTCACTCAGCTCCACACAATCACATCACCTGACAGGATGATCTCATGTTTACTTGCATATTTGTATACAGGTACACAATACCTACATCGTATTGACGCTCCGTTTAAAACTGTGTGCGTTAGTTTGAACACTTGCATCTTTACGACTAAACCTGATTCGGCTAATTGGACATCGTAATTATTTACTTTGTATCTTATACGTTTAAAAGCATTCCAGTATATTGCGTATTTAATTCTCTATAAAATTTATACACATTGTCTGATATAACTAAGCCATGGAACTAAATATCCCTCTCAGTGGCATTGCTTGCGAGTGACCGTGTCATCACTAAAGAGTTTAACGTTAAACTGATTGAATACATCACTCTGTCTCAATGAATTAAAGTACAATGCCAACATAGAACAACATTTTAAATCTATTTAAGTAATTAAAAAGAAAGAATGAATCAATGATACATCATTTTGGTAGTGATGGAGAATTCCCTTTAAATGAACCTCACGATGTTAGAAATCATGTTGACAATAGCAATATAAAATTGCCCCGAGTTAGGTTAATTATCCAAAAACTTAGAAACCATCAAACCTATCTTAAAAACCATCGTACCAAAACTTAGAAGTGCCCTCAAAATATAAGCAAGCGTGAGCCTATAATAATTTATGTGGTTTTGAAACATTCAAAGCGTGCGGAGGTCTAAATTATAAACCTCACTGAGCTCATTTCCAAGTCAAACATCTTTTCCAAGTCGTAATACACTCGGTACATCTTTTCCAACTCGTAATATAGGCTCCGGATGTTGATGTGGAAAATGTTTTCCGATAAGTTCCTATAATATTTTTAATATCTTTTCAAAAAGTCCATTGCATATTTACTAAAGTAAATCGATTGTCTTCGTACGTTAGGTTTGGTTTGTCGCGAAAAATTCGCTATCTTTCGTAAAAGTAAGGTACTTTCACTCCAAACACACCCTTGACCGTGCAACCTTGTATTATCGAACCTTCATATTGTAATCGGGCAGCAGTTGAACATAGACGGTAAACAGTAACCAAGGGACCACAAATGGGCCAGCGCACAGAACAAGGACACCCACTCCAATTGAGGCGCATCCCGCAGCTACTCGACCTCATTCGAGCGACACCGCACACCTGACGTCGTCCCGCCGCGCCGTCGCGCACCGGATCGGCACTATTGTCTCCCGGCCCATTATCTTATAAATGCTCGTTTATTTCTCTATTAAAACTCCCAGACCTATTATGCTTATCCGCCCGTGCCGTTGGAGCTACGTTGTATCATTTTTATTTTATTCTAAAGAGAGAACGCTCGACTAATGTTATCTTTCTATAGTCACGTATAAGTTGAAATATAGTTTATGCGTGCACCGTAATAGAAGGGCAAATGAGCGTCATATATAGAATTTTAAAAGCATTTTATACTACAGGAATTTTAAAATATGGAAATGATAGTTTTTATGTTTATTTGGCAAAAAAGAATTTCCGTAAGTGTTACTTTGGTACACATAACAACAGGTCACGTCGTAATAAACTTTGATAGTGACGAAAATTATAAGCCACGGGCATTTTTACTCGTGTATGAAAATTGCCGTCCAGATAACGTCACAAATATCATAAATTTGTAAATTTGCCTTTATCCATGCTAGTAATTATAAAATTGAACGTTTTGCCACAACATGTAGTAGTATAACTCGTCTTTCTCTCTCTGGATATCTTTTTAATCATTCAACAACAACACATCTTCACGCTAGTTCCCTAATAGAGTAGGTGGGGTAACGGAGCGCCACAAGTCACGATCCGCACATACCAGCCTTGCCGTCCACATTTATAACTTTCCTCATACAAACACGCCGATTACGATGGCTCTTGTCACCACCATCCGAATCATTCAAACATAACTAAGTACACAATATGGTATAGCCAACAAACGCCTTTGTCACATTATCATAGCGGACTTCGAAATCGTCTCCCAATAGGAAGTGAGCATGTCATACATAAGGCAGCAATAGTCATCGATAACCTCATCGCACAGATTCAATTCAAATTGCACAATCAGACGAGCCAGCACTTGTTGATAATAACTAGGGAGTCCTTGCGACATGTTAAACACAACCTGTATTCATTTACGGGGCAAGTCTGGCAGTTCGTTAGGGTCGTCGAAAGCGATATTATCTATTATCGATATTATGTATAAGGTATAGATTTACTTTGATATTTCTGTCACTCCTTTGGTTACATTATCAAGTTTCATAATTATGTATAACTCTTTAGAAAATATTATATAGCCTAAGTTCATCAGCGATTTAGCCTATTCAGTACAAACAAAAAACCAACAATCAAATGTTTCCTCCCTATAATATTATTATAGATGAATGATGTTAACCGAAGACATCAATTGCCGTCCCATTCATTTTTATTGATCTCACTAATATTGTCGATGATGTTGCTTATTCTCGATATACTCACGTCATAACTACTGAAAGGATTTTGATGAAACGTGGCAATATTGTAGCCTATTTACTAGAATAATACAGGTATAATAATACTAACTTTCGCTCGTAGTTGTCTGTAGTCCCCGCGGACATAATAGCAGTTAGTAACATATACAAATATATAATTAAATTTGAAGTGTGTTTAAAATTTCAATTCTGTCACATATGGATATACGTTGTCAAAATTTTGTTAGCTAGTGCCTGTATATGTTATTTTGTACACATCGAATTACACGTAATTTATAAGCATGTAATGGGTTTTTTTTAAAGTGATATTTTGTATTTGTTGTCGTAGCGGTAACAGAAATGATTCGTGAACACAGATGATGTGTGAAACTTTCAGCTGTCTAACCACCGCGATTTCAAATTTCATTGTGTGTCAAACACAGCCTGGTGACAGGAGGACAGATTTAGTTAGCCAAAATTCATAATCTGTTCAACGGTATAGATGAGAAAGCGTAACTAACTCACTTTCGCTTTACATATTAACTAGGATAGGCAAGTCATTTATTCTCTGTTGGTAAAGTTTGAACGCCCTCTCTCTCCCTCTATCGTTTACTGGTGTGTTTCATCGGCAGCATTTGTTTTCAAATCATTTATATGTACGATGGATTTTTTTCGCTTTGGAAACATTTTAATAAAACACAAACTTAAAACATTTATGATGACAGACAAGTGATAACAAATATTATATCGTATTATCTCATGAATGAATGTTATCTAACAAGAACAAAGACATTACCGCGTGCGTCTTGTTGTTAATAAAATAAATAAATTAAATGGTGTTTATAACTTCTACCACAGAGAATTTTTTTTAAATAAATTTAAAAAATTTCTCTGTGGTAGAAGTTTTACTTACATGGTTATGTCCATACTATATTGTAAAGCTGTAGCGATTGTTTGTTTATTTTAAACGCACTAGTTTCAGGAACTACCGATCCGATAAGTGAAATTATTTCTTGTTAGACAGTCCACTTATCGAGTAAGACTGTATACAGGCGAAGTGCGCGATTTATAGGACTGTTGCTAGTCTACGTATAAATAATCAACAAATAAGTATATTATTGTCAAGTTTCAATTAGTTGAATACAGACATTGTCAATTCATGTTAAAGCATCAATTTATGTGGGAAAGCGACCGTCTCGCCGCAACGCTCTCGCCTGCGTAGTCCCATAACGCGTAACGCCATAAAACGCATCTATCCACGACAAATCGGAATTGTGTTATGAGAACATTGGTATAACATGTGTGGTACAGAATACATTCATGCAACACCCTTAAGTAGGGGACGAACTTTTAACACGACTACGTCTAAGGATAATGTTTCTCGAAGGTATAACATATCTAACGTGTATTTGTGTTCCCTGCTACATACAGACTAAGATGTCGTTATATAAGTCTTGCTTCTCGACCTGATTCTTGATCAATACTTATTATAGAACAAAGTTGATGAAAGCTGTCTGTATGTATGTGATCGGTTTTCTCAAAATATACTAACAGATTTTTATATCGTTTTCACAAATGGATAGATCGATTCCCGAAGAAGGCTTCGGTGTATAATTTGCTAAGGTAGCCGACCTCTATTATTCACGGGCGAAGCCGATGCGGATCGCTAGTTAAAACACATTTTAAGCAGTCGGGTTTAATGATTTAGCTTAATAAGTAATAACTTAACGTTAGTTAAGTTATTTATCCACCTTTGTTCACATATAATACCAACGGGCGAGCGACAGCCCTACCGGTAACAGTCGAACGTGTTTCCTTTATAGCTCATAAACGTTCGGAGCACGATGGGGCAATTCGGTTGTTATTGCAGGTTGTATATTCGATGCATCCGAAGTTCGATTCATGTGTACCTTACATATTGTTCAACGTTAAATCGGCGACTATATTATATCAGTGATGCTTAAAAAGTTCCGGCCATGCAATTAAAAAAAAACATTACGTAATTCCAGATTTTGTGGGAATTCCGGGATAAGTAGTCATTTTATTTTGTTGGCTTGTAACCTTAATGCACTTTAAAATAGTTGCATCCGTTCCAGATGTTGACCAGGAGACATGAAAGCCAGGCTCACAGACATACATTATAAAAAGGGCTTGTAATTTAATATATCACACAATCAATATATATTAATATAATTAATATTGTATGTACTATAATTATTGATACATTAATATATCAAAAGTGTTAATGATTTAATGTATAAGCTTGGAGCCTCGCCCCGTAGTCGCCCGTGATTAAAAAATTACACACTAAAACCTTCTCTGGGAATCTGGAAAGCGATGGAATCAGCATGAAAATCAGTTCAGTTGATTTTGATAAAAACCATCACAAACAGCCAGATAGCTTTTGGGGACTACGTTTTATAATGTATATAAATAGAATATGTTATGTTAATACCCGAAACTTGTCTTGGTAGCAGTGGGTAATGGTGAACATTAAAAGGAAACGAAAATCTGCTTCTGTCATCACTTTTTTTTCTTTACCACCGTGTGAAGAGGAAGACCTCTAGATATCGGATATGCCGTTACACAGCATAGTTAACATGTAACCTCCCCCTCCCCTCCTCCCTCTTATTGTCTATGGAACACTTTGTGGAGCTCGAGGCTGGAGGGCCTTCGGCGCCGAGAGGTACAGATATAGTTCATTCCACACTTGACTTTGTTGGTTGGCTTACTTTCGACGTAATGTTTTACGAAATTATTCTGCCCTAGATTATATAATAAACAATCAATTTGGCATATATTTTATAGTACGTCCGAAAGAAAAATGCATTATTGCTCTCTGGAGCGAGAATGTCTAATAACTAACTACCCTAATGTTGGCAAATCTGCCATCTGCAAAATGAAGATATAACTCTCTGTACTGTCGTCATAATACCTGGACAGGTAATAGGGACACAAAGTTTGATATGTCTGATTGACAAATTCGTTGGCGTCAGGTCATCTATATATATTGGGAGAGAGAGAGAGAGAGAGAGAGAGAGAGAGAGAGAGAGAGAGAGAGAGAGAGAGAGCCAGCCAACGGATCTGCATTAACGTGCGGGTGTTAACGGCTGCCGCCATACTATAAAAATATCGAAGCAACCGACCGAATTCGATACTAGAATGATAACTACATGTTTCCGTAACTTCCATCATCGGAACGATCCATTCAGATTTCAATCAGTCAGAAGTTAATGTTTCTAAAACACATAACATAGGGCAAAAAAGTACCAATCCCTGACATGCGTCCGAAGGGTCTTTGGTGTTAACTCTCATAAGAAGGGGATGCAACTATTACATTTCACGTATCTATCGGAATAAATCTCTAGATTAATAGCCGGCAGCGGTCGACTGGTGAGCATACTGTAACAATTAAAACCCAATCCTAATTCGATTACACACTTAGGATGACGCTATGAGCCACTTTCTAGAATAAAAATTGGTGTCCCTATTACTAAGGCTCCGGTGTACAGATCTGTCTTTCACCAGACTGTGTCACGCCATACCGTGACATTTTGACAGTAAGGTTTATTTCTGTTGCCGCTTGTCTTCGCTACAGCGCAAGTACGATCATGTCCGTCAACGATATGTTAGACACTACGGATCCGCCCTGGGTTTGCCCGTATAACAATAATAAACAATACACTAAATCCTTCCTCGGGAATCGCGGGGTAAAAATCGTATAAAAATCCGTAAGTAGATTTTTAGAAAATCGATCATACACAAACGAACAGCTTCTGGGGGCTTTGTTTATAATTTGTTAATAAGGGAAGATGAAGTAATTTGATTACATCACCACTAGATCGACTTTGTAAAAAATAGTTTTGTATCGATTCATACATATAAATATAAATATTATTTAACCCACAGCAACGCGTTACCGGGTCAGCTAGATTATTATAAAAATTGTTTATTTCCTGCGTCTACACGTAGGAATTTTTCTTCATAAATCATTCATTTTCAGACTCTGAATCAGAAGACACATTAACCAGAAGCATTTATAGACAATATTGTGGCATGGCACCTGGCAGTAGCTTGTCTGTCATTGTACCTACGACCTACGCCTTTAAATGTACAGTGTTTTCGTAGTATGCTCCTGGTAGTGTAGTTAATGAACAAAATGAAAATAATAAAATGGTATTGTACCAGATCTCAAGTAACAGATATTAGCAGAATGGATCCTCAAACTAAAACCAAAATAAAATATATGTCGGACAATGGAATTATAAAACGCGGAGTCCCTCAAGGGAGTGTATTAGGCCCATATCATTATTCGGTCGGTAATGAAATAAATTATTGTGGGAATGAAATAAATAATTCATTACACAATGCAATTTAATGTCTTTATAATAACGACTAATTTCGATAAAACAAATATTATGCACTTTAAACAAAGAACTCATAAGTCACCTGACATTAAATTAATTTATGATGACAATTTAATGAGACAAGCAAGTTCTACGCTATTTTTAGGTATAGTAATCGATAAAAGACTTGTATGGAAAGACCACAAAAATTTTATAAACACATTAGTAGTACGCATTACATAAACTTTCGTTCAGAGTTAGTACTAAAACTTCAGTTATGGCATATTTTGGTATGGTCGAATCCTTATTAAGATGCGGAATCATTTTCTGCGGCAATGCCACTGATTGAAGTATTTAAAGTACAAAAAAGGTGTCTTCGGGCTATGTTTAAAATAAAAATAACTGAAAGCTGCAAACCTCTATTTGAAAAATATAAAATTCTGACGCTTCCATCTTTGTATATACGCAAAATTGCATACGTTGTAAAGAGTAACTGTCATTTCATTTATGAAAAATCTGAATTTATAAGCAGAAACAGACAATGTGTCAATGAATTGTGTTTACAAACATGAAATATATACAAATTATCAATTTAAAATATGTCAGTAAGGTAATCATTTATAATGTAACAACACTTGTTGAAATATTTGTTAAAGCTTTATTTTAAATATTCTGTTCAGTTGTTTTATATCATTTGGTAGCGTGTTATAAAATTTTGATGCCATTTCAAATAGTCTTTTTAATATTAGTTCAGTTTTTTATAGGAATGTGGGTAAATGAGCAATCTGAGCGTTTTTACGACTACCGACGCCCATAAACATCCACATAACTACTATGCCTATGCGTTGCCCTCCTTCTCCCCCCAATGGGCCACCGGCCACTCACATACCGCAAGAAAGGCGACACTGAAGATGTCACTTTACAGCGATGCGATGCGAGCGAGAGGTCGGGAAGGTTCCCGATCGTGCCGACCCACTTCGGCTGCAATGTAGCATAGCACTACCTCCTAATATGATACTGATTGTACATTGTAGAGAACATCTCAAATGTGTTGCAAACAATGTAACAGGAGGTTAAGAAAGGTGCAATACCTATACTCTGTATACTGATATTAAAAAGATGAAAAGTTTGTTTGCTTCAACGCGCTACTCTCAGAAACGACTGTTCCGATCTGAATCGTTCACGGTTAAATAGCTTCAAAGAAGACATAGCTCAGGCTACCGACCAAGAGGATCGGAGTTACGCGGATAGCAGACTAGCTCCGCACCACGCTGTCACAACACAACTATCATCTCTAAAATATTTCTCACAATAACAAAATATATATATATATATATATATTCATTGTGTACTCAATTTTTTAAAATCAAAATGACTGTGTTTATTTAAAAGTGCTTTCATTTAGTGAAAATGGCAATTTGAGTTCAGAAAGAGAGGAGATTAACAAAAAGCTAACCACTCCTGATACGTCGAACTTAATCTCGGTAGTAATATTTTAATATATAATGTAGTCAAGTTGCCTAACTTTTTTTATGAAGTGTAATCAATCTAAAAGGACGCTAGCAGTGAGAGAGTAGCTCATTTATAAGATGCGACGCGGTGTGCGGCTGTCGGTTGGCGCAAGCCGCAATGCAGACATACCATATTGGCACCGCACCGTACCAACCCCAATCTCTACGCTCTACTTTTGCCACCAACAAATCAATGACTTACGGCACCTGACACATAAATATGACGAAAGGCTCAATTACAATCTTCTAATTTCGAGATGTAATTATTATTACTAGTGATGGCTCCGTGATGGAAATTCAATCTCAAGTTCTCCGTGATGGAAATTCAAATTCAAGTTAGCACGTTGACACAAACAAACATGCAAAAATCTCTTCAGCTTTATTATATTTATTATTTAATACCGAATTATCCACCCAATGTATAATCTCACACACGATGCTTAATTATGTGAATTACATCGACACTCAATTTCATTACAACGGCAAGACAGAGTGGTGTTAACTACTTAATTTTTAGATCCCCTCTGTACCTCTAGGTACAGAAGTACTCCTTGTACTCACCACTGAAAAATTTACTTCAACGTAATCACCTCCAGGATTCACAAATGTGACTGACAAAACCGAAATGCCAAAGAGCATAATATATTCACGATTGCAATTTTATTCTGTCTAAAATTATCATTCTCCCCACTCTACACTCGCGCCGGTCTGCTTAAAGTGTTGCAAGTTTTAACAAATATAATACAATGTAAATAATAAACAGGACATTGGAATTGATGAATACGTGGGAGGAAATTAGAAATGTTCCCGTGAAAGATTAATTCTGCGGAAATGATGTTATTATAAGTCTGTAGCAGTTAGCACCGAAGGAGCGACAGAATTCGGCACTTTCTGTATTTGTGTTTGCGCGATACGGAAATAAAAGGTCTACTATTTATACTTGAAGTGTGTATAAATATAGCATTGTATCATCGTTTTTACCGGTGATGAATACATAAAATGCTCACCATCTCTTTTCAAGATACCACAAGGACGGGAGTCTTAAAATTGGCTCATTTAATGGTTATATGAAAAAATAGAACAGGAAACGAGTTTTTATACATTACTCGATGATCATAAGCAATCCTATCTTATCTACTGCGATTACTGAATTCGAATTGCTACATTTCATTTTAAAAAATAATTTCTATTTTTAACTCTACCGCACTTACTCCCTCTATGCACTCTCTTTTGGCAGGCTTGAAACATACGTTTCATAAAAAATGTATACATTTTTGATAGATATATTTTATATGTTTATTTGAAATACATAAAATTATTGAAATAAAACAATTATACATTACTTATACACTCTTACTTAAAACGTATACGAAAATTGCAAACACGACACATGGATGACGAAGGGTTAGTAATCTGCGACGTAGGGTCGACATTTAGCAAACAGTAAAAGGGATTTACAAAAATATAGATAAAAATTGCGCTGTGTTGATCACTTGATAATTTTTTTAAATTACGGTCGAATATCTACTACGGGGCGAGTTTATGTTTTATAAATCTTTCTCTAAACGTATCTCTTGCGTAAAATGGATAACGTTAAATAGATGGCTGCTCGGAAATATAATTTTTATGTTACATGTTTGAGCAGTAGATAACCCACTTGGGACATTGATAACCTTTCATATTTCACAACTTTATAACGAGCAGAATAGAGAACATTGGCAATTATAGTACGTGGCGGCGTTCATCATCAGAGAAGCGTGTCCCAGTACTCGATGTTCTGATGACACGGATGTTTATACAACGCCATGTCACCCATCCGCTCAGGTCGCGCGAGTAATCGGGGTGCTTCTATAGTATAAGGAGGCAAACGAGAAGTCCGAGGCTCATGTTGAATACGGCACATTAGACATCCGCGTAATTGACACCTTCAATGGGCCACCGGAAACTTGCAAACCGTTCAAACACTACACTTGATACCGCCGTATAGTTATGCGATTTTGGATTTGAATTTATTACAAGTCCAACGTACGTAACAGGTGTAACTGGACGTGCCTAAATCGTTTTCTCGTCCATGAAATGACTAAATTACACTGAATCGCCTCGAAATTTATAAATATGTTAAACTGACAATTGAATATTTATTTATAAAACCCAACCTAAATAACTGCCGGGTTTTGCCCACGTTGACATCGATAACAACATGCTGATAAGAAACTAATAAACAAGATATAACAAGCATGTGTTAGCCGCAAATAGCCCTAACGTATTTACTTGTAAAATATTATATTTATGTACTTAGGCGGTCGGGAGTCATTAATTTGTGTAGAAATCATCGTCATAACCAATTCGTTCCACGTTTTGCTGACAAAAACCTAGTCAAAAATTTGTATCAACGCAATCTTGCGCAGAACGCCCGGTCGTCTTAAGACGTGTTGGCTCAATGATCTGCTATATTTTGGAACCAAAACATTTGCAACGATCGGGTAACACTAACCCATCAACAAAGTACACGAGATACTATCAACAGGACAGTCGGACATGGCCCACACGAATACCGACTCACTATGCGACACAAGAACAGTGTGAAATATCAGCACCGTCTATACAATAGTGTATAAATAAAAAATATACAATAATATATCAAAATATACAATAATATATCAAAATATACAATAATATATCAAAATATACAATAACATATCAAAAAAGATTGCAAAATAACTGCGTGAAATTATTCAATTGCAGTTTAGTCTAGTACGAGGAGTGGCATGCTCTATTGCAGTAGGTGAACAGGTAAACTTTATAACTTAGTTCGTTTGTATAGACGTAATCTTTTTATTTTTTAGGGGGCAAACGAGAAACTCAAAACCCTTTGGACGCGCGCGTGTTCTTAATTTTTCGCGTTGTCATTGTCATACGAATGCGTAGCCTTCCAAAGAAGTGGGCGCGGTCGGCTAGATTAATAATAAAATCTTAAAGGACAGCAACGCGCCTGCATAACTTCGAGTCAGGCGGATGTCTATGGGCGGCGGTAGTTACCTACCACCTGCTCGTTTGCCTCGTTACAAAAAATAACTTACATATAACCTGCTGACCTATATACCTATATGAAAGGAAATATTTTGTGTAGGCTTACAAAATTATGACTTGGTATGTTGTTCCATAAAACTTATCGTTTGGCGCATAAAAATATTTCCTTTACCTACTTAATTATTGGTAAGGATTGTACCTATACTTTTGTTCCAAGGACGTAGACGATTAAAACTTTAAACTCCTTAAACTATATTATTTTGGTGACTTTTAAAAATTTCCAAAATAATAACTTTTTTGCAGGTCGCGCCCACTAAACCATTTCTAGGAATAGCGTAAATGTATTGGGCCACAAATCGTTTAATCAAACAGACCGTACAAGCAACAATTAACTAGATTACTACATAATCGGCAAGGATCGGCCGGTCGTCTGCGATACGGGCAACAGTCGATATGTATATAAATGCTACTAATGTTGTTTATGAGACAGGTTTTATTGATTTCGCATTAATAAAACGCGGGTAAATGCATTTATGCACTGCTACTATCGAACCGGGGTAATAAGGGATCTGGGATCAAGTAAAATGCACGCGTCAAATGTTTTTCTTTTAGCTGTCAAGACATGAATTTACTTATGAGACACCTTGTATTATTATCTTATGTGGAAAATTGTTAATTACGCAACTCCTCCAAAAATGTTTTTTTCCAAATTTTATATGTATATTCAGTGGGTCTGAGAATCGGCTACTACCTATTCCTCATACACTAAGTAGATAAGTGTTGTTCACCTATAATATTTTTTAATACTTTTTATATATATTATTCGTTATAATGACAATAAGTTCAATTTATAACAGAACAACGTCCGTCGGGACAGCTAGTAATCTATATAAAGGAAATTGAAACCTCCCAAAGATTGGTAAACGCCCAGCTTCAGAACCACCGTTTCGAATTTGATAATTTTATTTTTGCACTCGGTATGGTGTGAGTATATCGTATATGTAGTATATAGAAATATTGGTCGCGAATCGTTAAAATGGGTTGGAAAATCTCAATATTGCAGGTTTGTTCGGCCATACAGCGTTACCATGACAGCAAATTTTTATGACAGGACAACGTCTGTCGTGACGGCTAGTCTATAATAATATAAATCAATGAAAGTTCGATGACGTTAAGATTATACACCTTACTGGGTCGAGTTAGTTATAACTTGAAACGTGTCGAGATTGGAGTACACATTATTCCTCTAATCCGTCTAACGCTAGTCAAGCGAGCGCAAGCCTTCGTTCCAAAAAAACAACGTACAATTTGTTGAAAAAAAGCCGCCACACCTTTTAACACAAAAAGAGAAACGCGTTTAATTTTGTTACAGAATATAAAATACTTTACAAGTTAAAGCTACTGGTACGAAGGTTGATGTTTTGTACGCCATTTCGGATTTAGCCATTCCTTTTGTCGGGCAACAATCATACTCGAGAGGCCATTACGTCGACAAAAGAATTGTATATCGGGTCAGCACATTGTACACGATATGAAAACGGTTTTTAAATATAAAAAGCTAGAAGAGATGTTTGTGGTGCGGAATGATTTGACCTTATTCAGAACATACTAAAAAGCCACAACTTATTCGATTCTGGTCTGTGAGTTACTGAAATACATATAATAACTCATTATGCCAATGAAAATTATCTGTTTCGTAGGTCCTACACGCATACGCGTAGCATTCCCTCCATCGCAATAGTTGCTAATGTTACACTTCGTACACACATTTGAAGTCCGCAAAAGCAGTGTCGCTTTGACAGAGTGCTCTGCGGTAGGGTGCGGCGTTCGCACAGTTAAGACATTATTAGTGTTGTGCTGACAGGTTTGCGCTAATGTTTCACCTGTGTCCCTGATATAGGACGAATTAATATTGTTTCATTCTTTCTCTGCATCTACTCCGTCATTTTCGACATCTATGTGATACGTCCCAAGTCCCTAGAGCGGGCGACAAAAGGCTGTGAACCACCCGACATTTTAATCAGTAACAATATTTGAGAAACCAACATTTATATTATTTCGATCGCTTAGTCTAGTTGTCTGTTCTATCTGTCTGTCAGTTCGCAATAAACTACTAAATGGATTTTCGTACAGTGTTCACTAACAGATAAAGGATTAATTAACCAAACCTATTTTGTTCAAACGAATTTTCGTTTAAGATTCAGTTTCGAGACTATTCTCACCGAATCCCACGTTAGGGAAAGGGGGAGTCTAGTCAAATATCACGTAATTTTTTTTCGAGAACAAAATTGGAAGAAAAAGACAAACGGCTGGACATGACGAGATTATAAGGGTTCTGTTTCTTCCCAATTGGCTAAATCAACGTTTTTTTGTTTATGCTCTATGGGTTTCGAAGCCCTTGATCTGCTTGAAATGAAAATTTGATTTTGATAGGGCGTTTTGGGTTTTAACCTAACTGATATTCAGCTTATATATTAGCCATACTTCACTTTTTTATATTCCATTGTCGTAGTAGCATTGCAAGGTCTCCTGAGTGATCTGGTAAGTATATTATACTACTAAATCACTTTTGCAAATACGACGCATTATATTAGCAATATAGAGATATGCTATAAAAAGAAATGATTAATGACTAATATAAAAATAGATACCACAGTTCTGTGGCACGTCGCACCTGATCACAACGCTGTACCCTAATTTATTGCTTGCTCAACGTAGACAAAGTGAAGCGGGATTCCATTCATCTGAGCCATTTCGTTATATGCAAATGTGGCCATTATGAAAAATTCGCGTTCATTTTTAAAACTAGTCCAACGGATTTTATGGCCCAGATATTTTTAATATTTAGCAGTTCGCACCACACGAGGTGCTGTTTCACAATTGTGCTACGATTATAGAACACTCGACATACGCACGTCTTCGTGATTTTGTAGGCTACTATCTCGGGAAACGTGCAGAAAGTTCCGTTTCCTCTATACTATTCTTCTCTTAACACGCGAGAGAAGGCTATTGAAATATACATAAGTTAGACCACACGACCGAAGTAAAACTTGTTTAGGTACATGAAACTGGCTAGGAGAGAAAAACAGAATGCAAATGTGTGCTTGACCGAGAGGCAAGAGAGGTAAGAGAGAGAGCCACTAAAATATACTAAACGTAACTCTCTTTTTTTGTCTTCACTAACTTGTATCACCCTCTCAACTTCTGATTGCCTCGCTCTCGTCATGCATTCATCTGCTTATTCCCCAAGTAAAGAATACATAAATAAGTTTTTAAATTTCAACTGATTTGTTTATGTTCACTATCCGTCTTTGTCTTGGTGTAACAACAGAAACAACTGATTTGATGACTTTTTAACCTCGCAGAACTCATGAGTGAAATATTATTTACGAGTTTTTTAATATACATTACTTTCTAATATCATAAGTCCTGAAATACAGATCCTCAGCATTGAGGGATCGACAAAGAAGAAACCTTTAAAGTAAGTACTACAGGAGGTGGAGAGGATGCCTACTCAGGTGAGTATATATTCGCAATAGTAGAAAGTAAATTCTGAATGATAACTGTGTGACGTCACAGCGCTTTTTATAGCGTAGTTCAATAGACGCACCGCACCATTGAGACGTCCCACGATTCGCTTTTCATTTCATTTGCCCGTTCATTAGTTACCATATTTTACGATAAGCTCGCGCGCCATCATCATCACGCGTTATCTACCGGTGCTGATCATGGATCTCCCACAGTCAACATCGTAACACCGGTTTGAGTAACTACAAAATATGAGCTTGCCTCGTGGTCTAGTGGTAAGCATGTCGTCGTGTCAACCACAGTCGTGATGTCCTGGGTTCGAGTCCCGGGTCAGACCCGTGTTGTTGAGATTTTGTATTTCTAATAGCAGGTGAGCACGTTAAGCCGTCCGCCCTGCGCATGATTTCTCTCCGGTCGTGTCGGATTACCGTCCCATCGGAATAAAAGAATGACGGTACAGTGCGTGTACTTGTGCCTGCGCACACACTTGCGCAATATAATGTGTCCTGTGCAGTTGGCTAGTCTCTATAAAGATGGCCGCCGTGGCGGAAGTTCGGCTTGGCCGACACTATATCACTAAGATAGAGAGTCTAAAAAAACACTACATCATTGTAATAGGTAATACTTTTAATGTGTCTTTAACACGATAATATATTATTATACACATTGGTAAATATATAGTAATAAAAAGAATGGTGAGACGAACAAAGGTACATTTTAATGTACATATAATAAGACAGTATTCTCATAACATTCATGAGAAAATTGTAAGCGAAGGTTGTGGACCAGCAAAGAGACATACTATGTAAGTGGGGTAATATTAAAACCAAGGTCATTGCAGCCAGCTACCGTGAGACACGTTACAGGGAAAATACAAAATAAATAAACACAAATAAAATATATTTAACAATGTATTTGTCCCTGGTGTGATTGTGTGTGTGAGCCTTAGAAAATAATTTAGCAAAGCAAAAGTGACTGCAGAGGGGTGCAAATGAGCATTGGGAGTATTTTTGAGTGTGACAACACACTTATCCACATGTCCATTTGTGAGGCATCATTCTGCGTAAACATTAGCTAGCCGTGTATTGAGGCAGATTAATTACGTAACACCTAACGTCCATTTGAAAACGAAAGTGCCGACAAGCACGTACTGAATATGAATTATTTACGCACACACACACACCCACACCCAACAAGCGCTAAGCGAAAACAAAACAAAGTATAAGTATGAAACGTTACATTTGTTACTTTTTGCATATCAGCCTCGCTTCGATCACTGTTAAACCACCTTTATTTTCAAGGGTATTATGGAGATGCCATGCTCGCTTGCGCCCCCTTCCCTCAATCCGATCTTTACGGATGTCCTGGTAGATTGCAACGCAGCAATAGCGTTATTTATTACAACGTCGCCCACAAATTTATGATTCAACTGAAAGGACTGAAGACAGATGGAGAGACTGCTTCTAAGGGTTCTTCTTATCTGTTGACTAAAAGAAGTATCTTCAAGTCAACTAAGGCCATTAAACTTATCTCACTTTAACATCTTACTAATGCTGGCACAGTGATATATAACAATAAGGAATGACATGTGTTGCGTCCCTAGCCATTAATAACTGAGGGAGATGTTTATCTTGGAATAAACGTTACGCGTGTGAAACCAAACCGCGACGCTAACTAGTTGGTTTCATATTGGTTTCTATACCTTGCATTTACTTTAAGACACTCGCTGGCCTATCTCTTACTTTCTATATTTTTTTAGACAAATACAAAAACCAGACCGATCAGAGTTTCGTCTCACGATTTTGATACATTGTAACTATTTACCAGAAATAATATCTTTATATTTATATAATAATATACTTCCGAAGATACGAATCCGTTTATGATTCCGAATATCTTATAATGAAACATCTTATGATAGGCATACATATTTTTCTAGCTTCTTCTGATAACTGGCAAGAAAATTAACTGAAAATCTTCTTGTTACTTTTGTATTTGATTTCATCGTCATTATCATCATCAGCCCTTCAACTTCACCCACTTCACTCGTGTCCACGTTTAAGTAGTTTTGTTTTAAAACTAAAGAGTTTTGATTTAAAACTAAGTGGTTATGATGAAAAATTGGCAACGTTGTTCATAAATATTCATTCTTACATTTTGTTGCAGTCTATATATTTATATCGTTGCGAAGTAACAAAGAATGATACGTATTATTGATGTGAAGTCCGTATAAGCATAGCAATTCTTTTGAACATCCCTCGGCGAGCAGCGGTTTATGTAGACGCACATTCATCTAAATCTCTGTCGTGTACCCGCGGTCGCTCTCGGAAAATCTTTTAAAAGATCTCCTCATTTTGCGCATTTTATACAAGCGTACTATTTATTGAATGGAATGTTCCATAGCGTTCATGATTTATCATTGGTATATTGTACACAAGGAGCTTTACTTGAATTTTCTGCTGGCTTATTTCTATATCCTACTAATATTATAAATTGGAAATTGTGTATGCATGTTAAATGTTTGTTCCTCTTTCACACAAAAACTAATTGACGGATCGGGATAAGACGGGATTTTCGTTTTTGTATGTCTGCCACTGAACATATGATAATGGAGTAACGAAGATTGTTAGGTAACCGTAACACGAGGTATTCACTTAATTATTACAGAGCCTATCAAGTGCCGCGCCCGACACGCGACACGTTATGGCATAAAACATATCAAAACTAGTTAATTTCAAAGCAACGAGAACGAGCAATCATTTAGTCTTTTTTATGAGATAGGAGGCAAACAAACAGTTAGGTAGTGACTACCGCCTGCCCATGGACATTTATAAGACTAGGCGCCTTACAGACGCGTTGGTGGCCAAATATTAATGTCCTAATAATAATGATGAAAGTAATAACCCGATGGATGATCAAAACGTCACTTGAATCTTCATAACTAGTCATGAGTTATAGGAATACGGCTGTCTGAGCCAATGGACCAGATTCGATCTCGACCTCTTAAAATAGTTTTTTACATATTTCACGTGCATTTAACTTGATCGACATCGCTGGTTCAACGTTGAATACATCTAAGGAGACCTGAATATACGATACGCGTAAAAATATTTGCCGACTTATGCTGTGGAAACGAAGAGAAGCCAACGTGGATATATTCTACACACATTGGGCCAACACTCGGTTGAATCAGGTGTCGCGTTTGGTGCGGCTTGTGAGTAGCCGGTGACCCATTGGGGGGCGGTGGAAGGAGGGATAGTGAAGGGCTTTAGCAACATAGTAATTATGCTGATGTTCGTGGGCGGCGGTAGTCGTAGAAAGGCTCCGATTTCTCATTTGTCGCCCTACACTAAAAAAATCAGGCTTAATAGCCTCCTCAACCTAACTTTAAGGATCGTGCCTATAGCGAGACATATAATGTGCAACTTTATAACCTTGACTTCTAAAAATATTGTCGAAATAAAATGAAGGAATGGAGATGGCTGCGGGCTGCTCACTAAACGGGCCTCACCTCGCCTATATCACGTTATAGAGGAAACACGTTCAATATTTACAAAGTGTATCGCATTTGGATTGAAAAATTTACTCGTCGAACACGTTTCCCGGCAGCCCGCCAATTAATTCTCACAAAAGCTCCCAACTACACGTTAGGACGTCCCGAGTATGATTTTGACACAAGTACAGTCAACGGCTGGTCATTAGTGTAGCACTTATAAAAATATTAAAAACTTAATAGTGTGAGTCGTTGAGCGCCTTAATCTCAAGAATTACAGGCTCATTTGCAAGATCTTCTGTTGTTAGATAGCACAATTATCGAGTAAGATTGTTAACTAAAATCTATATACCTAACGTGATGACAAATACGTGCGAAGCATGCGAGTGAAGCCTCAAGGTGCCGCTAACGAGGCGTCATCTTAAACCTATACGCGGTAGTCCTTTAAGTAGTGGATGAGATAACTATAGGACACGTCAAATCCCATTACTTTATACTGAACAAATTTAAAAACACCATCTTACTGTTACCTTTATCGTCCATCATAACTTAATGATTCCTCGTTGTTTACAGTTATTTTTAATAATAAGTAGATATTATTAAAACAGAACATCGAACGTAAATTGTGTGTCAGTTTACTGTTTGGTACGACTGGTGTTTACTGTTTAAGAACGAACATGATTCTGATGTGCACGGTGTGCAAGAGAAGATATTGCGTTAAAGCGTTATACTGGTGTTACGGTCGATCGCTGCGTTCTGTACACCTATTTATACTGCGTTAAAATCGTTTTTTAGTGTAGACTTCAATTGAAACAAGGCAAGCTCGACAAGGTATAATATAGGATAAAATATTTTAACCTAAATTAAATTGAATGTCCCCAGTAAGGAATATTACTTACAAATGAAAATAATTTTAACCTACTAACCGCGTTGTGCGCCATTTAAGTCAACCCCGCAGCCGAGGCGACGCGAGCTGACCTAGAAAAGTGGCCGGGTGTCGAGACACCGCGCACCAATTCCTGTCTCGCGTTATAAATGCGATGCGGACTGATCTGCATCACAGAAACGCTCGGGTCCACGATCATTATCTCCCAACGATCATTCGTAGTGAGGTGTGAGTGAGTTTGCCTTGCTATCATTACCAAAGAAAGCTAATGATAAATTGACAGCCTGATTAGTACTAACTTTAAGCCATCGAATTAAGAACATGTACTAAACCAATATGTTTGTCGACAAAGGGACAACGAGCAAACAAAATCATTATGCTATGCTTATATTATGCTAGGACTATTCCGCCATCCGCATATGAAGATGTAATTTCGTCTTAACCCCCAATAGGGCACCGGCTAACAAACATCACAAAACGGGACATCATAGCCGTATTATTTTTCGGATCTGAACTTAAAGTGGAACCCAACACAGCTTCATCCAATTGCCGGCTGCATCTGCCATGCAGAATGGCACTATCTCTTACAAAATTGTAATGAAGGATCTATTTTACCAAACTTCTTGCCAATGAATGATGTATTGAAAATGAACTGAGGTAACTTGTGCTTGTAACTAGCGTTGTGTGCGAATTAGCTAATCTCAGCGAATTACTTAACACTTACGTGCCGAGTGTGGGCGTTTGCTCGTTCTGTTCCAATTTTATCGAGTCCATTGATAACAATGCCGCATTGATATCAGTCGACAATAGTGTACGTTGCGATTCGGACTGTATCTCAAACACTGTAAGAACGTTTTTTCTAAATCACAAGTGAAGCAAGTTGTGGCTATCTGCTGTTCAAACTTGGCCACACATGGTCTACTACCTATCACAGTTTTTCATACTGCATATATTTAGAGAGTCAATGTTGCAAAGTTTCTTATTGTGTCGGCGTTTCATTTAAACATTTCCTCCTTATTGTAGATAGCTTATTCACAGTAACATTGAAACATGCCCTATTATAACTATGCTTTCTGATCAGATCGCAGATCGCATAAGGTCGCTAATATCTACTCGACGAACGAAACAGGTCAATTAATTTTTAAATCATCAGCGCAACCGCCTTGGGGGGATGGGGTGTAGGAGGGCGACATGGCTCAGATTGTTCGTTTGTCACCATATGATATAAAAAAAATATCCTGCATGCTACAGATGGTGAAGGGCTTTAGCAACGTTAGTCAGATATCCCCGTCTCTTAGAGGTATGAGGGGGCCCCAAACTCATACACACACATACCTGTACTTATGCTATCACCAGGACTGAGTGAATTGAGCCCCACGATCCGCCCACGCGACTTCTACTTATATATAGCAGCCAGTCTGGCTTAAATACAACATATCGTTCCTAAAAAAGGTCTATATAAATATTTAGTTTATCAGACGTCATAACTGACAACGTAATGAACTTGTGTTACATTGTATGCGAGTCGTGGTGATCTATTCGTTTCATTTGATGCATATTTTTAAAAAAGTATCAGCTTTTCGCACATGTTCTCCATATAATCTATAATTGTACCAGATTTTAAATTAATCCATTAGTGCAATTCTGTAACAATGGATGGATTTTTATGAGATTGCCGTCCGTTGAATAAAAAAAAAAGTCTTAAATGTACAACGAGAAACAAAGAATGAAATCATCCGTCGGCAATCAATTGCAGAGCTTATGCAATCTTTTAAATTCTGTATAGGCATAAACTGTGCGACTGTTTTATCATACAAGTAGGAAGTAACTTGAGTAACAAACGTAGATAAAACAAGCAAGTATTTACTTCTCTATATCACTGATAGTGCCCTGATAACAGCAAATTACTTTATAATGTCACACATACATATATGCCACTTGCCCTTATCAGATACAATATCTTCAATTGAAAATAATTTTCACATACAACTGGCCCAGCGTAATCACCGTCAAACTGGCCCAATGTGGCCAATGAAATGAACAAAAAAATTCCCAACTGAACCTCATTTCGCCTGGTTCCTCGATTGAATTGAGTTCATGGTAGATTTTACGTCATTGAGGCAAAACGTCCGGTTGCGCAAATCCGTTTACGAGTACTGTAGCAAAAAGTGGACAGGTGCATAGTAAAATTTGTTTGTGAATGTAATTTATGAGGACCGCAAGGAATAATTCCGAAAACAAGCATGTCTTTTGTAGTTACCTCAATCCATAAACACCTCCACGTCAACAGCCATATTTCAGATGAGCAGTTCTATCAAATACTGTATTACCTCTCAGTTTCCGTCTCAGTCAGAAAAGCTGCCAACTTGATGTTATCGTAATGTTATACTGTCACGAAAAGTCATGTGTGTGCAAAATTTTCTAAGAATCGGTTGAACAACACGAATTGAAAAATAGTCGCGAGACCTGTACATGAAGATAGGAATAAGCAAATTTACCTATGTCATAAAGATAAACTCCGATTTAAGAGTCCAATTTAAGGCTCTACTCTACTACTAGCACTACTAAGGTGTACATATTATTTACTAGCTGTGTCCGTCGGTTTCAATCCTGTTAAATTACCTTAGTGATAATGCTTCCCATTCAATTTTATGGGATAAAAATATTTTTTTGTTATTTCAGATTGTAATTTATTCGTTCAGAAGTTAGTGCAGTAAAGTATAACAAATATACCTACAAAGTTTCGCAATTATAGTTATTAGGACATTGATTAAGTTCAATCAGAGAATTAGACCTAACAAAAGTGGACGGGTAAGAAATAATGACGATACATCCTGGAACGTTCGGTCAATAACGTCTTCATTTTTATTCACCGTTGCTTTTTTTATTTTATGGTAATCTTAATAAAATTATTTCTGCCTGTATGTGTAAAACACTGGATCGAAGAATATATGACACATGTGGCTTGTGGAATATATCAATCGGTAATATACTCTATGGATAACACGTAACAATCTAGGTCTGTCCGGTTGATGCCTAAATATCAGGAAGCAGGATTTAAGGTAGCACACGCGCCATTGAGAAAAAGCACGGAGCACTCACAAATATCGCTCGAGATAACAGCTCGTGCGATGATTGTGAGACACTACACGTCCGGTCAACATTACCAACAGCGGCACCAGAAGCGGCTCTCGAACATGGGCCTGTACCCGCATTCCTGTGTTAATCAGAATGATCGGAAAACCGTTTTATAGAAGTCTGAGTGGGATTCAAATTGTGCCCTGACTGCATTGCCCTATAGAATAGGTAGAGAAGTAGTATATTTTCTGCACTTGGATTTGTTCCACTAGGTACACTGCTTGGTCAGGACGCGGCACGACATACGGCCGTTTCCAATATTTTATCTGTATGGTATTTAGCTACTGGATAATATAGCTAGAATTTAGACATTTTTCGGGTGGTTGAATTTATGTCAAAATTCTATCTGCAGCCAAATGCATCGAAAGATAACATACCGTACATGGCTTAAAACAACGTTGAGGAGAGAAAGATATTGTACTCATTGACGCCACAATACTCATCTGTTTGGTACTTCCTGATTTCGCGGGAAGGCCACTGAGAAAGAACGAATGCCTCACAAACCCTTATTACCTTCGACCGGCTTCGCTCAATGTTGTTTAGTCCATAAATTCTATAAAAACTAACCTCAAAGTTTCCAACAAAAAAAAACTTGTTTCTACGCCAATGTATTCATGATAAATACTGCATCTTTTCCAATTTATATTTTATGTTAAATTTTCAGTTTTAGGTAACATCTGGCCATGGAATTATTATAACTTTGGTGTGACTTCCCTCGCCGTTTAACTCTATATAACGTTAACCGGACGAATTTCGCAGAGAAATGAACTACAATTCTTGTTTGTTATAGGGATAATGACAGTTGTGGCAAATTCCATAATTTTCTAACAAACAAAATTCACAGGGATATTTTAAAGCCATTTAATTCAGGATCTGATGATTTAATTGGTCATCAAATCATTACGGAGCCAAATTAAAAAACTATAAACTTATTGCATCAAACGTATATTTAAGAAAGAAAAGTTGCAATTAATCATATACTATGCAAAGTTATCTTGGTTCAGAACTAAAATTTGACAATAATTTCAGTTTCGTGTACTGTTGTCGAAAACATAATTTTGCGACTGGTAGAAAAATAATGGTCTGGTATAAAATCTATCAATACCAAATCTTAAAACTATCAATTCGTGTACTATTTCAACACATAGAAAGGACACCCTCTTAGGCTCCTTAAATACATTATAACTCTGATTAAATAAGTCAAAAAAATGTCCCTATGATGTAATAAGGAATTGACTCTTTAATTTTATTCAACGTTGAAAACTTTCATCAACATAACTACGTTAAGTAGGTTACCTAACGTTAGATGACTTCGTAAGTTGTAGTAAACTACTTTTTACTCCATCGTGATTTATCCTTACTAATATTACAAGTGCGAAATTTTTAAAAACACACGACTGATAAGTGCAAGCTTACCTATTACTAGTTAAGAAATAATTTTAAATACCTAGCCTACCTAGAGTTAAAATTGAAATATTTTTATGACAAAACCTTATTATTTTCTGTCATAAATCTATTTACCGCATTTGGTCATAAGACACCATCGTGTACCCTATCCTATTGGGTAAAAAGAAGTGGCCTCCTCGTGGTCCGATTGTTTACGTTACGGTTTTGATCAGTTTAGGCGATAGTTGTACTCCGAGCACCAATTTTCGATCAATACCAATAAATAAGAGAGTAAAACCGATGGGTCTGTACTTTAAATATTTTATTTAACAAAAAAAATCCGAGGTGACCTAATTTATATAAATAGTAATAGAATATATTTCGATGATTTTCATAATGTCTGTGTGTATGTACAAATTAGTCTCCGAGACTAACGAATACAGACGAAACTGCAATGTATACTATATGTATGGACCCCAGACAAAATATATACTATATTTTATCTTAAACACGTAACATTTTATCTGGATATTAACACTTTCCATTGTTTACCAAAATTTTGATATATTTCGAAAGTTAGTTGTATAACCTCTTTATCAACCCACACCTGGGGACGAAAATTGACTGAAGTTTAAACATTTCACTTAGCTTTTATTCCAAATTCAAAGCACTAAACAATATTACAAACGATTATTTTAATGTTTTTATTCATAACAGCTTCATCAGTTGATTATTATATTAGTTATTAGTCTTCAAGCGACTAATAAAATATAATGATTTTACTTACTCGAGTTGTTGTTAATTTCAAATTACTCTTACATTTCAGTATAAATTGAATAAGAGTCTTTAAACAATAAAGCATAACGTTAATATTTACTTAACTTATAAAAAAACATTTGCGTAACTCTAGGGATGATACGATAGTGTCAAATTCGGTACATTCGGGCCTCGCACTCCTGCTATTTGAACGTATTTAATGCTCAGCAAACAATACAATCGTTCACCAGGTGAGAAGACGATCTCCGTACAGTAGCCGGTCCGAGGTGGATGCGAGCAGCAGGTGATCGGTAGTCTTGGCGTTCATGGAAAGAGGCCCATGTCTAGCAGTGGACCGATAAGGGCTGTTAATGATGATGATGACGATGAAGCAATAGAATATAAAATTGCCATTTTACAAAAATATATTGTAAATATATTTTTGTAAAATGGCAATTTTATGAAATGAATTAGGAATTTGATGAAATGTTAACGTAACGTTATTTATAGGCTTCTTAACATTCATATATGTGGGCTGTAACATATCGCACACTTAATCATAACCCTAATCTGGGACTGGATTCTGCTTACCGACGCGGTTTATTACCATAAGGGTTTTTCTTACATACAAAGATTTCTCATATGTACAGGAAAATCTCTTATATCGACTTGTATTATAAACTTTAACTACGAGAACGTTTGGCTGTATGTAAATTATATCCCCATTATGCTTCTAGCCCTGTCATTCCGATGGAGCTCAGCAGCCCCAAGTGAGCCCAGATTTTACAGGCGAAGCCAGAACGGTAGCTCGTTGTACCTGCCTTATAATAAGACTGAAATACAGCGTGGGAGAAAGAGCTTACGAGCACAGTTAAATGCGCGAGAATGGGAAGCTCACCCCATTACGATGTCCCGAAGTTGCTAGGCAGCTCTGTGGTGACATATAATCCCACCAGATGTGGTGTTGGTCCCTTCGTAAACACACTAGCCGTCAGAGCACCTTGGCGACTAGTCAGAGACGGCGACTGGTACCTAATAACCAGGGGGGTGATTAAGTCGCGGGCACTTCAACGAAATTGTCTGACAGATTGATCATTACATATACTTGTTATAAAACAAATTCATCAAAGCTTTCTGTCCGTATGTGATCGATTTTCTCTAAACCTACCGAATAGATTTTTATGTTGATATCGCAAATGGATAGAGCGATTTCCGAGGAAGGTTTTATATGTATAATTTGGCATCTGTTACACGGTCGAGGCCGGAGCGGATCGCTAGCAAACTATAAAGCTTAGCGACATGTCCATCTCCGTCAAGTGGTCAGCCATGAAGGTCTTTAGAGCTATTTCTATTTATATATTATAAGCAGCTTAGAGGGGTGAAGATTTCCAAAGGTTTCTAACTTAATACTTATTTCACATGAACAGTGTCAGATGAAGGTGGAACATTTGCCGACTTTTGAATATAATATAGTCGAATCTCCGATGCTAGTGTCCTATTGAGGGGATGGTGTAAGGAGGGCGAGGCAAATAATTATGCGAATGTTCGTAGGCGCCGGTGGTCGAAATAAGGCTTAGGTTTCACGTTTGACTTCTTGATTTGATTTTTTTTTCTGTAGTAGGGGGCTACTACAAAAAAAAAATGTCCTCAAATATTCTCCCTTTCTGAGACCCGTACAGCTGCAGTATTCCTGAATATTAGATTACCTTTTCCTTTAAAGCGAAAGTTGAAACAAATTATAGTAGGATACCTACAAACAAGCTCTTTTGGAGGTAAAGCCACAAATTAATTATTCTAAGTCCATTTGCTAAGGACGGCTTCTTCAAGGTGGTGGGGACAAAACGAGTAGTAGGGCATATTTATACTGCCAGTTTTACAATATTACTTTATAATTGAATACTTTAAATGTCAGATGATGGTCATACAGAAGTTCTTACGTGATTCGTCTTCCTTATAATATAAAGCACCTAGCTGACAGGGCCGAGCATTTCTGTGCTAATAAAACATATCACAGTCAATAATCAAAATTAAATTAGCCTTGAACAAACGCTAAGTACATCTTAACACAGTATAATTCTAACAGAAAATAATCATACAAATGTGTCAGAGGGTAGTTTTAAAAATGTTTTTGATTACATAGTATACATAGAGAATTTGTAGCTGATGAGCAGTTTAAATAGATACCTATTTGTACACTACAGTTGTTCTATTAAGGGCACAGAAGTATGAATATGCGTACAAGATATTCATTAAACAGCTGCACTTTGGTCTTGGCTAATCATTTACATAGATACTGATGGATATAGGTCTCGTCTCTAGGAATATTGAAAAAACCAAAGTGGTAACTTATTATGATACTTATTGTATTCCTGTTTTAAAAAAGATGTGGGCAATTTCTATTTGTGTACTAAAATTTATCTTCTATTTGGAAGTTGTACTAACATGTATTTTAGCTGCCTATGTACTTTTAATGATCTTAACAAATGAGATTTATATGTTCTGAAATGGGATAAAAGTAATATCTATAGGATTAATTCTAGTAATACAATTCTCATAGGTATTATGATAAAATGTAATATTATTATTAAAATTGTCCTTGACTTATAATTTTAGACCATCATCATCATGCACCTGTCCTACTAACTAAAATATCTACTTCCTAATATCATAATTATGATTAGATTTAAAGAAAATACCAAATAATAAATGCAAACTTTATTTATATCCAAAATATTATAACAGGACATTGCACACTTTAAACATATTTTTCTATTCATCTTCAATGACTCAAAAAGGCACCTATCGACCTTGAATTTATACAAAAAAAAAATGGTATTGAAATCTAAGCCTTAACTGCTAACAAATAAATACACATTTAGAAGTTCAAGCTGACTGTGTAGTCAACCTTCACACACATTAGAATGGATAAATAAAAACAACTACACACATATTTTTTATGACGAAATTATGATTCAAGAGAAGTCAAATAGAAATAAAGCTTAACCCATAGCAAGGGTGATCTCTACACACTCGTTAGGACTATTACTTGATTTATATATTCAGTGACATTGAAATAAACAACAAAGTTAAACACTAGCTTTGGGTAAGAAAATAAACTTGAAATAATATGAATAGGTGCCAATCTATGACCTAAATACGTGATATTATTAAACAAATTATCTCTGAGATACATTATGCTAATGTTATTATTTTAATAGGGTTAGTTTTAATGTTGTCCAAATAAAGAAAGCAAATAAAGCGATCAGATGTGAAATAAAATTTCAAGAAGAGTTTGCGAGTGAACCTAATAATAGTGCTGACATTTGTACACATAGATGATCACTTCAATAATGTGAAGACTAAGCCATGGGTGGGAACAGTGAGGCTAAGTACAGGCTCACGACATCAAGGCAATGTTTACTGTGCAATGAGAATGGCGCTAATGTCTACGCCACCTCCTTTTGCCAACAGCTCACCATTTACTATACACTGAGGTAGGTAATTTGCCTATCAGCAATAATTTCCGAACAGTTCATTGTTGAAATAAATGCGTTTAAGGATGATCAGAAACTGGTCGGAATGCTGGCTAGCGGTGGCTATTGGCAAACTGGACGAGCAAGAGTGTGTGTGCGCGCGTGAAACATGCGCGCCACCAAAACCACCAAAGCCGATGAGGAGCGATAATCATGACGACTCACCAAAATGAGACGGATTGGCATGGCCGTTAGCCATGGGTAAGGCCGTCACCAAATCTTGAACTAAAAAACAACGACTCGCTTTATACACTGCATTCATTACAATTTAAAACAGTTAACATTAAAACGCGCTGATAGACATACAATCTACAACCTTTTATTGTGAAAATCTCATTCAAATATCACTAAAGTTTCAAAAATATTCTAGGTAATCTAAACGTATTTGTTGTTATCGACCCATTTTCCAAATGTATCAATTAATTTCACTCAGAAACTGCAATGTTGTCAGTCATCATAGGACGCATTGATAACATTCTGATAAGAATCTGTCGGTATAGTATGTATATAGCAGGGTCACCTCACTATGTCAATGTTAACATTTGCTTGCCAAATGACAAATACGTAATGAAGAGTAAGACTTCTATTAAAATGAGGAGTACTCACCTGAACTGAAGTGGGACCTCTTGATATCTCCATTTTCAGAATCGCCATCAAGAGGACGTTTTCTTGAATCCGAAATTTCCGGACTGGGGCAAGTATCCATTCCTGTGTCAGCGGCCATGTTGAATTTCAGGGCAATACTGTAAACCTCTCTAGCATAATTCCCATTACGTAATTGCTTCAAAATGCGTATACGATTATAGCACAATACATTATTAATATACCAATAAATTCACTTAACACTTAAACAAGTAAAACTCAGAAAAATTGTTTTAATGGTATAGTTACAAAATTTATGAAGAGGAGTGACACTATAGATATTACGTCTATGTAATGCGAACGTTTGTCGATACTGCTCTGCGGCAGTTATGTACAAACTGTAGTTAACGTGAAGTTGCTCACGAATCCGTAAAGAGAACGACGTTGCTAGCACTGTGTTTTGACAGTTACCAGCTGGTAGATATAGTGAAGTACACCTTGTATCGAAATAAAACCTAGACCGGGTTCGGATCCGTCTCAAAAGCTGCCCACAAGTTGTATCCAACAAACCTACTTTTTTACGTTTCTCGACAAGGACTTCTCAAAATATCATGGTATATTTATTTTTATAGAGTATTTCTAACAAGAATCGAAATTAGAAATAATCTTGTTTGTATCGATAAAAAAATTAAATTAATGAGTTATAGGCATGGATATAACAAGAGTGAACGACATTTGCTGTAGCCGAGTTTTAGGCTGGCTTCCTTCTCTATCTATATTATCTTTATGGTTTTAAGTACATATTTACTAACAAACACTTAAATAATAAATATTACCTAAAATTGTTTTTGACAAGAAACCACTTTAAAACGAAAATGTCGCATTACTTCTATTCCATAGAATTAGAGACTGTATTGAATTCAGTGCAATACTATGTAAACAGTTAGCTTGCTTACAATAAACGTTTCTGAATTATAACTCAGTAACAATGAGATTCCAATTTTAGCTGGGACGTACCTACAAAGACCTTCTTCTTGCACGTCACTATTTATTATGTTTGTATTAAGTCATAGCTTCTGGCTGCTCAAGACTTATAGCTAACTTCATTCAGTGAAACTTTTTATGCGCATTTTGTTACAGGTATGAAATTATGAATATGAATTAATTATTCAAATTATATAATAATGTCCATAAATAAAGTTCACTCAAACAATAAAATTATGTTTTTGTTAGTAAAATTTAATTAACAAACTAACAAATTGACAAATTAATTATAGGATAATCGATTTGTATGTCTATAAGTATAATTTATCGGATACAATATATGCCTATAATATTGTTTATAGTGGAGAATTCTTATTTAACATTTAAATATTGGCGGGATAATATTGGCGCTTAGTGTCACAGTCTAAACTAGGTCAAGGTAGTTTCAGATTTCGGTTTATATTTCTCGCTCTCTCTAACGACTAGTGCAGAGGCGGACTTTGCACTACAGGATTTATCTAGGTCAATTTTTCATTTCGTTGATCGTTCGTCGAGAACACAACATTAATAAATGCAACGATCCGAAATCTGTTGTTAGTAATCACTTCTACTTTCACAACAATATACGTGAAGTACATAATTCTGCTGAATTTGCACATAGGTTTCCATTAAAGGCGCCAAAGATGGTTTGTAATTTACTTTAGTAACAAATATCTGTGAGCCTGAAATATGAGTGAGCATTAAATATCTGTAAGGCTTACCACATAAGCCGTGAAAAAAGCAAATGACTACACTCACTTGCTTCTTCAAGCCAAAGGGCTTGGAGATCCTGGGTATACCTGAACAGAGTATAAGAGTCGGAAATGAGGAAAAACAGCATTTAAATTTTACATCTTGGCTCAGGAATCATTGCCTTTGTAGTTGTCGTTCAATGCTCGTCTTGCTGTTGGTGTTCAGTCTCTTTCATGATTCAGTCACTTCTCAAAGCATAGGAGCAGGATCTATTTAGTGCCTACCGACGCCCATCAGCAACCGCATAATATGCAGATACCTTTTACACCATGTCCCCCCATGAGTCCCCTGCTACTGACAAACAGCAACACCTCAGGTGCCATTTTGCGGCGGTGATAGAGACGTACGTCGCTTCTATACATCTATCGGATAATATCAGCAGCAGGAACCTTTATACACTTTAGGCATAAGTCTCGTAACACAAACCGATATGAGCTCCTTATAACTGTAGAGGCAACTGGTAACTAGTCTTGTTTTCGTAATAACCCCAATGGTCTTTGTGTTTTTTTTTTCATTTTAATTTCACCGAATCAATTATTTTTTCATCTCACATGGGTATGGATTTCTTTTTGTGCGAGATTACATCAAAGTTTAATAGTTTTTGAAAACCTTGTGTTTAATCTCACCGTTACTATAGTTTTAGAAGAAATTACTGAACACGATAAATGCATAAGTTTTATATTACACAATTAAAAGGCTTATTTTAGATTTAATTTTTATTTACATTGAGTACGTACAAAACATCCAAGAAATTACCATGTGTAAATGCAACAACCGGGGTAAATAAATTCTGTAACTACTTGCTTGCACAAACGTGTTGAACAAAAACCTAGATTCAGATACCAATAATAATTAAAAACATGTGCTTTATTCAGATCCCAATCTTTTGGAGTTTCAGCGATGGTTTACAAATCATAGATTATTTCTGCCAATACCTTCACAATTTCCTACTACGGATCTAGCTTTTCGAATGAAAATCTTACAGCACACATTACTTTTTACAACAAGGAACTTTTCTCTCAGAAAATAGTATAGGTATTTAAAAAAAATTGTTTCATGGTCATTTAGCAAATCATTTGCTAAAGCTAAGATTTTAGAACCAACATCTTATTTACGATCAGCCCTTTATTGATAATAGATAATATTTACAAAATACATAAGTAGTTCTACGAGAAAACGAAAACAAATTGTTTGAATTCTGTTGAATAGATTTCGGCCTATCATGATATTTGTGTAGAAAAATTAACTAAACACACGTTAGGTTGAGGCTAGATGCGTATGTCCTTTAAATGACGGTACGCCAGTGGTAGTGTACTCAGCGCCATCTATTGCCACACGTTAGAATTATGACCTACGATTGTTACGCGTCCATTAACACTGAATCACAGTTAGAACCATTTTGTTTATAAGATTCTATCCTAGTTAGCCTGAGATTTATCATAGTCTACATTAAATGTTTTTTTTTTCAATACTTGTATTACTGTTTCGAATCGGAAATCGTGGTAGGTATTAAAAACTAAGCTCTATCCAGAATTAATGTCAATTTTTAAATTAAAGCGGTAGACATTGACATGAATCTGATATATATGTTAAAAATAATAATATAGTAAACACAGTGACATGTGACAAAATCAAAAGTAGGAATTTTGGATTCTTTTTTTTATGTAGATAACTATATAACACATGTAGATATTTATAGTACAATTACTAATTGAATATTTTATTACAATTAAAGACATATTCAATCAAAAATAATGAAAATATTTGTTCTCAGTTGATGACTACGACTAATGGTTTGTAGACGCGGGCAAACCCATTTCAGAGCTTCAGAATGAACCGCGTTAGGCACCATTACAGTGCCAGAAAACCAGGTACCAAGGAAAGATCTCCGCACAAGTTCAGAGGTCCCTAGATAATGCAATGTGCATGTAATACTAACTTATTAATAAAATTAATAGACGAGAAAAATTGTGATGTTCTAGACAGAGATTTATAAATATTGGCTAGAAACGATAGATACATAAATATAATTTGGCACATGTATTTTTGATTTTCTCTTATGGAAGACCGCACGAATGGACTGAATCTTAGGCAAATGTTCTTGTATATACACTAATTTTGGTTACAAACTAAAATAATTTCTACAATAATTAACGACCTCTGACAGTGAATAGAAACACTCTTTGGAGGAAATCTAACTTACAAACAGGACAAGAATAAAACGCGAGGGCAATACTTACTGTTACGTGGTTATTGTTCATTCCCGCCACATCAACGCAACCATTAACCACATACCATCGGCCATAATGTTAGAATAACAGAAATATTTGTTTCATAATGCGTAAAAAACCAATCAGAGTCCATTGACGGGCATGTTTGGAGTATTTCAATTGTTCGAACCAGTAATACAAGCATGATTTAGTATATCCCATGAGTCATGGGATTTAGTTACGCTATCGCGACGGGATTATGCTAGCGGGTACCGGCGCGGACGGGACTAGGTGACAGGTCAGCCACCACGACAGTAGCGGCTGAGTGACCACCACGAACAGGAGGAAATAGACCCGCCTCTTGGTCCCACCGCCGCCCGGCTTGGACCAGCTGTCGGCGTAGGGGTTGGCGGAGTAGTTCTGCTCATAGCCATACGCGGGCTTCTCGGGGACCTGGGATCCGGACAGCAGTTGCAACCGTAGTGTTTTCACCTGAAAACAATGATAACAGATTAACATTACGTTCTGTGAGAAGTAGAGGAATTATTTTATAACACTTATCATACTCTATATTTTTTATGCAAAGAATATTAATATTTTGAATAACACATACATACATAAATCGATTCTCTATTTTTATTTTGCTATAAGTTCATTTTCTTTTATTTTGTGAAACACAATATTCACGGTGGAGTAGAGGGGCAACCAGTAATAAGGGTCACCAACCTAGTACAGGGGCCCTTGCCATTAGTGTGTAGGCATTTAAAATAGAAATGTTTTTGTGACGCACATATAACTCACCAGGAAGTAAGACAGAGCGATGCTAAGGTAGAGCAGCGCGCAGTAGTACCCCGCGCCGCCCGCTAGCAGCGCCGCCAGCAAACTGCCGATCATAGTAGTATACTTGTAGCCGGAGAAGGCCAGAAGGTCCAGGGTCTTCAGTGCGGTGCCTATGTTGGTTATGTACAGCGTCACCAGGTATATCACCATCTCGAACACGATGTAGGCGAGCGCGCTAGAAGCTTGTACGCTGATCTGCTCCGGTGAGAACCGGTGCTGGAGACCTGTAAGATATACATGGGTGTAAGAGGAGATACCCTCGACCAGTTTGCACGTGTGCAAGATATGGTGACAGCCCTCTACCAGTTCGAATGGGTGTAAGAATTTCTTACACCCCTAGACAAATGTATGTGGGGTGAAAGATATGGTATCCTCCTTGAACAGCTTACATAGGTGAAAAATAAGGTGATACTCCTTGACCAGTTTCATGTCTGATGGATATGGTGACACCCCACTACCAGCTTACGTGTGCGATGGGTATAAGATATAGAGATACCCCTCGACGAGTTATATAGATAACCTATTGGGTGTGGGGGGACGAGAGCAATGCATAGGCATAGTAATTATATGGATGTTCATGGGCGTCGGCAGCCACAAAAAGGCCCCGTTTTCTCGTTTGCCCCCTATTCTATAAAAAAAGACACGGTGACACCCGCCAAAGAGTTTCAATGGGTGATCGATATGGTGCCACCCGGCCAATTTACATGAGATATGGTGACAGTTTACAGTGATACCCCTCGACGACGATAATGGGAAACGTGATGTTACGTCGTGTTTAAAGTGGCAACGACTTCTTTAGCAGCTCACCCAGCATAAACCCGGCGAGCAGCACGTACGTGACGTAGCCCATGGAAGGTATGTACAGGTCGGGCGCGTTGAGGTCGTAGCGCGGCTGCACCGGCGTGTCCTGGTCGTACTTCACCATCCACTCCTGAAACAACGCCCACACATGCACTGGACTCGACTGGACTAGTAAATATGTAATCAGGAGTCTTTTGATAACTACAGTCGCCCATATATGCATTAATGTTACACAGATGTGTATCTTCCCTTCGAAGTGCCACAGGAAAATCTAAACAACTCAAAACATGATAGCCCAGCCGGTTTTACGACGGTCTTATGTGAGCTACCTCTAACTAAATTACATATCGCCATCTAATATTTGCTGGACTTGTCGTAAAAGGGCTACGCTTCGAAGTCAATTCTGTTTACCTTGTGTGTATAAGGGAATACGAGTAGTATTAGTTTCCTGAGCACGTAACGCGTGTCCACGGCGAAGTAGTAGCGCAGGCGGGAGACGGGCACGAATCGGTCGATCTGCTGCTGCACCGCGGCGCGGCCCTGCTCGGCCAGCTGGTTGCCATACTGCATCGCCATATCCTGATTAACCAAACGAATGAGTGAGGGAGGTGAGCATCTAGGCAGGATAGCTAGAGAACTGTAACCCCTCTTCCCTACCGTGCCCTGGTGCAAAAATCCTATAGAATTCTTTGCCTTAACGCCAGACCCCCCTAAACAAAATCTTGTCTCTTGCTTAAGTGATCAGATCAAATGGAGGATCTGAAGATGGCATTGAATGTCATGCAATGAGTGATAATTCGAATGTCCCAGTGAAGAAAATTGGAGCGAAGGAAGTGCAAAGTATTTGCACTGCAATAAAAAATATAGTCTTGTCTATAGGTAACATTCGCATCACAAGAAATTGCGCATTTAAAGTTTACGCAATGGTATCTAATATACGTATAGAAAACAACAACACACCTTTATGCTAGCTTTTCAATGGGGCAGAAAGATAAAAGTGATAAATGTCACATAGACATTTGTATATGTGTTAAATGTGTACCTACTTCGCTGGGCAACACCTTTATACACAGCTGGTTTACCTGTACTATAGGTTGATGTAGCATTGAGCCGAGTTGTGCAGGTGCAGCAATTGGAGGTTGACCATATCCTGCCATATATCCAAAATCTGAAATATAAGATACAACAAATTAGAAACTTATACACATATAATCCATGTAAACATAAAGAATATTTTTACATTATGATCTATGAGCAATAAAAAGATAGAGTGCATCAAAAATAGGAGAACTGGGAACTCTCTTACTACCAACACAACAACAACTTAACTTATATACTGTGTACCATTCTTAGCATTTAAAAATTGGCATGCAACACTAACTGCAAGTTTCATAGGGCTGAGCCCGTGCTGATATTCAAAAAGTAATTTTCATGTAGTATATAGCTTGAACAGAAACATTTTCATTTCATTTCTTTTCAACCCTAGATGTTGGTAATCTTTTTTGACAACAATGGTAACAATACACATACACATGATGAACAAATGACGTACTCCCAATCAAATTTTTCTTGACTATTTTTTATAGCATCTGCACACAAAAAAATAAATTAAAAGTATAGTTTTTATTACTGATTTGTCTTAACTACTGATATTATGTAATGTGTTGAGATTTTACTTTTTGGAGTTTTGATTTTATGTTTATACAATTATTCAAACTCTCAGTATGTTCACTTAACTGTCTGAATTCTCTATAGTCTATTCTATAATGTGTATTGTAGAACTTCTTTTACGTATTGAAGAATTAAAAAAATATCGAGTAGGTCTTGGCATAATCAGTACCTCAGAATACTAACAAAGTAACTAAATTGAACGTAACCATGTGGGTCAAGCTTTCAAGTGTTGTTGACATATTTGAGAATTTTGAACTGGTAAAATATCAGCAACATGAGAAGTAATGTCCGATTAATTGGAATGACTCATATACTACAGTAACAGCATATACAATATAGGTGAATAAACTACATTATACATAGGAAGTTGTTAACTCATCTGGTCCCTTAAAAAAATAAAATTTATCTTTTTTTTTTAGCAAGTAATTTATAATAGAAAGGAGCTAATAGAAATATGCTTGAAATACCTAATTATTCAAAGCAATTAATTCAAAATAATAATATGAACATTACAATATATTTTTTTACAGATTCTATCGCAGTTTATTTATTTTTTTAACTAGCCCGACGTTTCAGAAGCTTCACAGCAACCATGGTCACAGAAGGACTGAGATGATAGATGGTCCTGATGTCTGAAACATTGGGCTAGTTAAATAATTATATTTGATTAAAACCGCAATAAAGTACGTAAAATTTGTTTTCTTGTAATGAGTAACATTCATGTAAACTTTAGACTTCAAAATATAATCAACATCAAGAATCAAAGTGAATTGCATATCCAACATACATCGTCCAGCTGATGATGATGATTATGTCTGATAATAACATTTTTGATTCAAGACTTACACAATTTAACTTACCATTAAAAACACTTTAAAATATATTAATTTTATATCTGTATGGAAAACACATACTTTATCATGTAGATACTGGAAGATTCCAATAATAAATATTTGCCATTGTCCTTTCAAATTTTCTTGGTGTCATTTCTTTATAATTATAATTATTATCAAACAATAACACTTAAATACATATCATATAATATAAATTTGTAGTTAAATATATAATGATTATAATTATATACACATATCAGCTTATCAAGCTAGTTATGGAAAAACTGTGCACATAGTTTTGCATTTTTACAGCTTGTTATTCTAGTACATAAGCTACAGCATGGTTCAGGTTTCATTGAAATCCGTTCTGCTGTTTGACTTAATTGTATAACAAACTTCCACCCATTCAACCAAGCATGCAAACTTTTGCACTTATGATGGAATGTAAGATTGGAGTAGATACTCATTTAAACTTGTAAACTAATCATAAAATAATTAATTATATCACTTGAATAAATAAATAAACTTTAAATACTTTTTCCACAATTAATTTATTTTTCAATTTACATTTATGACATTAAATTAATTGTGGGAAATGTAATTCAATTTTATTTATTTATTTAAGCATTAACATGAATTTCCATCAAGAGGTGACAATACATTCAATCAACTATAAGAATGCATGATTAACAATAATAATATCTGTGGACTTGTCACACCACATCAGTTTAGTCCTGCTTTAAGTACCATAAGGACTTGTTGCAGATACTAGACAACAGCAATTATGTAATATAATATATTTATAAGTTTAATAAATGTTATATATTTAAGATTTTTACTATACAAATACATATAATACATACATAAACATCAATGACCTGAAGCAAAATTCAAACCCGCAATCTCTAGTGTAACATGTGGCCTAACCACTACTTTACCAACTGGCTCAGTTGGTAATGTACAACTTTAAAATAAAGTTAAGATAGTAATTTGAAATTCCCATTACTGAACAAATACTTTAATTATAGTATGATCATCCATATATTATTCAATCTAACTAAATGGTCACCCTATTTTGACTATTATTATATTTTACCTATTGTTATGATTTTCACCAAGTTCATAGTGGTTGGAAGATGATCAAAATATTTTAATTATTGGACTTACTGCCAGCAGGCTCAGTTGTTCCAAAATCTTGACCAGGTTCTAGTTGAATCCCTTGTTGATATTGAGTACTTGCTTGATAGGCTGGTGGTGGTGACATAGGCGTGTAGCCTGCAGCGTACGGCTGAGGGGTTGCATTGTAGGACGGTGCCGGTGACGGCGACCCCATAGCCGATATATCGCTTACGCGTTTAGCCTTTCGAGGGCCGCTACCCAGACCAACTGTAATTAAATATTTGGTGTTCACACATTTCCATCTAATTAATTTGATACTATGACTAAAACACTTGAGACAACAAATCTTAAACATTGTTGGTATTTGATTTCTTAGATGAACAGTAATGTACCATTTCTTGACGCATTGAAATTCATCTTCTCTTGCAATTTTATCAATATAAATACATCAGCATAATAATTATATTTACAAATGCACTGAATATTAAATGTTTAGATTTTGGATTGCAAGTTGAAACACATCATCAACGTCGGATTTTGACAAATGACATCCAAAATTACATGCTGATAAAAAATAGCTGTCATTGAAACAAATTTGGTTTGGAAAAAAATGAGTTTGGCAGGGAAGGAGGGAAAACAGTGGCGAACTGAAGACGTATACTTTACAAAACTTGTTATGGTGGTGGTGTAATATTAAGTTTAGGTTACGATGGGACCGTCGTAATCACCTCATGTGACAAAGGCCCCTAAATAACATGAGAATTTAAAAAAACTAAAGAAAAATAAATTAGTAAAGACGAGGCGGTATGGTCATATGACTTTAACATGTCCGTGAGGACGAATCTTACAACAGACAAAACAAATTTGGCTTCCGAGTATTAGGGATTCTGAAAGCATGGAGGCAATATAGATTGAGAATGATGTCATATGCAGTTCTATGTTTCTCTGTTAATTAATAATTATTCCGCATTGATGCGTTAATAAGGATATATATAATATAATAGATGTATAACGTGTTTTGCATCTGTGACAATATATTTGTACCTAAAGGACATTGAATTAGCTCCGGCAGTCATGAACCTGGTATTCTACACATGTTGTCAACAGGTGTGAGTTCCAATTCCAAACCTGTTCAATATCACATACATAT
>JAFELO010001470.1:437886-511570 GCA_017140195.1 Eumaeus atala
ATGTACGATGGTGACGTTGGGACATCTGACATCATAAGCATCAGAAACTTCGAGGAAGTAATATACTTGTCGTAGTCGTATTGCACAAAACAAATCGCCGTATTACATTACGGCTAGACATTTTCAAAACGGCGTCCCAACGATTAGCCAGGTTGTCATTACGAGATGTTCTTCAATATGTCGGCGGATTTTGAGCCTCATTCATCTGCCTAAAATCAATATTTTAGGCAAGTAAGTATATGTTATATAAGAATATATTATAAATTAGGCCAAATGTTAAGTGTGCAAATAAAAAATAACCTAACCACGAAAGGCTATTTCACACCTATCTAGGCATACTCTTTTATTTGACTGTATTGGATAATCGGCGCCATTGTCGTCGTCATGTCAAGCAGTGCCGCGTGTGTTAAATAAAATTAGGGACTAAAATGTGCCAAGGAGGCGGATAATGATCCTCTTTCATTCAATAAGGGTACACTTATTGAATAACGCCGCAACCTCTCTGGCGGAATTTCACTTAACTGTATTCAATCCGGCTAATCGTTGGCCCGCCACAAAACAAAACAACCTCTTTTTAATAGTCACTTTCAGAAAGCCAGCGAAGTATGGCGATTTAGATAATCCGACTGCGACATCAATTAAATAAAATTTATATTATTCCTAAAGTTGTATTTCATTGATATATATTATACATTATTGTAGTTATACTAGATGTAAAGATTAAAGATTTATTTATAGTATTAACATTGAACGTGTTATGTAACTATTAGTTGCTTGTGTGAAATACTAATGCAATCAAACAAAATAACATTTTGTTTTTGAATTTAATGCAATATATATACATAAATGCATAATAATGTGATATAATTATTATTTAACAATAAAGAAAGAATACAGATAAGTTCAAATTGATCTAAAATATTATCTATAGGAATCTCCAGCAATATATTTAAGAAATGTTTTTTATTTGTACTTTCACACGAAGCCATGATAGTAAAATGTGATATTTCTGTTTATTAATTTGATATCATGATGTTTAAGTTAAATAAAACAAATTGCTATCGAAATATTGTTTATTCCGAAGTCAGTTGACACTCCCCTTCAATAACCTTCCTACAGTGGCATCCTCATTAGTCGCGCTGCCTTTTACATTAACGCTTTACTGTATCATAGTTCAAAGCCTCGCCATCGTTTAAATCACAATTCACATACATTATCACAGTTATTAGCTTAATTGGAATGCTTCTTAATTATATGCGTTTTCATGTATCTCGACTGCGCGAATTGAAGTCCGCATTGGCTGCACTCGAAGGCCCCAGCTGAATGAGTGCGCGCGTGTCGTAGCAGGTCGCAGCGCACACTAAAGCCGCGCCCACATGTAGTGCACACATGCGCCTTGCACGCCTCGTGCCTCTTGCGATGCCGCTCTAAGTGTGCACGCCACCTAAAAGATTTGTGACATTCCGAACATGAATGTGTCTTGAGCCCGACATGAGTTTGCTCGTGTATGTATAGACTGGCCCTAGCTCGGAACTTCTTTCCGCAATGCTTGCACTCATACGGACAGTCCCCCGTGTGTATCAAGAGGTGTTGAGCCAATGTGGGCTTTGCGCTGAATTTTTTTCCACACACATCGCACTCATGGTCTCTGTTATTTTTGTGGGAGTATTTTAAATGATAGAAGTAGCTAGAACTCGCCGTGTACACTTTGAAGCATATTGGACAGATGCGTTCTTTTTTGACTTTTTTAACATCTGCCCTTTGGGGTGAAATAGGTGATTTTGGGATAGTTTCATCGTTAACTTTGCTACTGTTGTCTAAAGATTCACTGGTATCATTCTGGGATGCCCGCTCTATATTCTCGCATTGTGTATCTTGTGAATCTTCTATAGCTTCAAATACAGACTTGGGAAGTTCGCAAAAATATTCTGCATCGCTATGGTCGGAAAAGTCGTTGTCTTGGTTTTCTTGTATTATTACATCATTCCCGCATGTGTTTTTATCGATTTCAATTTCATCTTCTCTAATTTTATCTAGTTCATTGTCTCTCAAAATATGTCCTGTTATTTCACTTTCTGGGTCGTCATGTGTGTCTTTTATTTTTTCTGGATCTTTCGCTTTGGACGCCGTTTCACTTTTCTCACTTTCTGTAGCATATTCTACGGCATGTTGTGACATGTGCACTATGAAATCCTTGCGATCGACATAACTGTCGCACTCATCACAGTGAAACAAAAGCTCAGAGTGAGTGGATATTAAATGTTCCTTAAATTGTGTTTCAGGGTGCTTTGTGTTGCAGTAGTCACAGTTTATAGTTACTTCTGCAGTACTGGACTCAATCTCGTAATTATCGGATTCCATAACCTGTACAACAATTTCTCGACTATTGTTGAACCTGCAACAAAGCAGTTTCAGTATCACGTTGGTGCTATATAAATTTGCAAAAATATATTATTATGATTCACTTTTATTCCTTTCCATGTGTGTACGAGTGTGAACGTTGAGTTGGCTCCTCAATCTAAATGCCTTGCCACATTCACACACGTGAGCCTTTTCGCCTGTATGCACCGACACGTGAGCTATAAGTTGGTTTTTTCTTTTAAATCGAGCCTCACAAAAAAGACAATTAAATTTAAAACTCTCGTCGTGCATTTTTTTATGCATCCTCAACGCAGTACTAGACTTAGAGGCCTTTCCGCATGCATCGCACACGTAGTTTCTGTTCATTGAGTGCGATTCTAAATGATCTTGAAGGTGACTTTTTCTATAAAAGTTTTTGTTGCAAATGTGACATACGTGAGGTCTTTGCTTTTTGTGCAAAGCTTGCGTGTGTCGTGAGAGGTTGCCCTTGTCGTTGAATCCGAGACCGCATACATGACAACTATATCTTTTGGTGTTCTCGTGAGACCTCAGGTGACGCTTCCAGGATGTAGCCAGGACGCTTTTGTTGCAAAAACAACACGCAACACATTTTTTTCCATTACTCGTACATCTTATCGGTTTCTCTAGCACGTCGTTCTGCGATTGACTTATTTCTAACTTCAAATTATCTGTGTAGTCACCACCAGGGTGTAGTACACTGAAAATATAGATGAGCTAATTACTGAGCTATAAATAGCCGGCATACAAGATTTTTATAGTGTACATGAAAAATACGATTTTTTTTTCTAAATGTTGTAATCATTTTTCAGGATCTAACAATAACATCATTCATAGGGTCCAACGTTGTTATACACGAGGCTAGGAGTTTCCACGGCGTTGCCTTCATGTAGCCTTTTACAATGGTGTCTGAGCGCTTTACGTTGTCTAAATGCCGTGCCACAATTACCACAAGCGTGAGGCTTGGCGTCCGTGTGTGTCAGCAGGTGACTGTTTAATTCGTGTTTCTGTCGAAACCCTTTTCCACAATGAACACAAACGTGAGGCCTTTCTCCAGTGTGTTTAAGTTTGTGCCTAGTCAAACCGGATCGTAGTTTAAACTTCGCTCCACATTCCGCGCACTGGTGGGGGTAATGTTCGCTATGGGTTTTCAAATGAGCATGTAGTGAACCACTTTGAGTAAATCGTTTGCCACAGTGCGTGCATACAAAGGGTCTCTCCCCAGTGTGGATACGCATGTGCTGTTTAAGATTTTGAGAGTTCGCAAAACTTTTATGACATAAAATACAAATGTAAAATCGTTGCTTTTCGTGTGTCTCCGTCAAATGTCGTTGCAAGCCGTTGGGCGTGCGGAATTGTTTTCCGCAGATATGGCATATACATGGCCGCTCGCCGGTGTGTATTCGTTTGTGGAATACATATGTATGTGAGGAGCTAAGATTCTTGCCGCAGACGATACAAGTAAAATAAACTTTTCCATTGATTTTGGTTTGTACTTGACTCAGTTCCTGTCTGATTTCATGGTTCATTTTATCTTTTCTCATGTTACATTTGGTAAGGTCATCGTATTCAGGAATGTCCATCTCTTTCTCGTTGTTGTCTTCTAAATCGATGTCGCTAGAGTCTGTATCTGTGGAACTTTTCTCAATCTTATGCTCGTTTACGAAATGATTTCGGAAATTTACCAGAGCGCTATAAAAATTATGGTACAGATCAGCGGACTTTCTCACAGCCATGTTCGAAAGAGGTTTATCGTCGTCGGATACATAAGCATCAATCGGATCGTCCAACAGTAAATCACATTCTGTTACACGGTTATCGTGTTGACTTGTTTTATTGTGATCAATTAACGATGACCGATATCGTTCAAAGCTGCGGGGCGCGCATCTGCAACAAACAATCCCCGGTTACTACACTCGTTTCTCTCTTTTCATGTATGTTTAAGTGTCGATTCAAATGAGAGTTCTTCCTGAACTTTTTATTGCACTTGGGGCAGGAGTATTTTCTAACATCCAAATGTATGTCTATATGACGATCTAACGTGTTTTTGGCTCGGTATGATTTATTGCAATGGGGACACGTGAACGGTTTTAGACCGGTGTGTATTCGAGCGTGCACATCTCTCGCCACTTTCGTTGGAAAAGCTTCACCACATGTTGTGCACAGATGCCTCAAGATCCCTTCGTGTATGATTTTCTGGTGGACTTTAAGACTACTCTGCCTTCTGTATTGTTTGTTACATTTGTCGCACGAAAAAATTTCAATCTGAGTGTGTGATCTCAAGTGTACAAGCATGTTATTTTTGTTCGAGTAAGTTTTGTTACATTTCGGACACTCAGCGGGTACGTGTTTCCGCCGTCTGCCCTCGGCTTTATCTTGCGACTCGTTAAAATGATTGTCGACTATATGTGTTTGCAGATCTTGTACGTCAATCGCGGTATAAGCGCAGCTTCTACATATATGTGGAGTGTGGAGTACACGTGTCACATGGCAGTCTTGTAAATGAGTGACAAATGATTTCTTATCAAAGTTTTCGCCGCAGCATTCAAGTCCATCTTCAATTGTAATATTTACATGTCTATTGATATGATAGAGAAGTCTAGTTGTTGCAGAGAACGCGCAGTCACAGTACGGACAAAAATAAGTTGGTAGTTCAATATCTTTATTGTTTACTTCAGGCTCATCTTCAAGGTCACATTGATCATCATTGAGCGTTTCTTCAAGAGTAATATTGTTCTTTATAAACGTCTGCAGTAACTCATTGTTGTGAAGCTCTGCACCATGAGCTAATTGAAGGTGTTCTGTTAAATTCGCAATTGTTTTAGCGGCTGGTTTACTTTCACAAACCTGACACACATATTCTATATCCGAATTATATTCATCCACTTCCATAGCTTGAAAATATTCTAAAAGTATCTCATTTACTAATGGTAAAAACTGTGTGTTGTTTACCCTGAAATAGCAAAAACTAACAATATTGACAGGCATGTTGTATACTTAACAAACAATATTTAAAGTGTACTTACTTAGCATTAGCACTTCCTTCAGATTGCTCTGTACTTTGGCTTTCATTTATTTTAGAATTTGATTCCTTCTGTAAATAATAAGAAATTACTAAATAAATAGGTTAAACAAAGTTAAAGCACTCAAATTGAGTGACAAGTCACCCACATTTTTGTTCTAAACCTCAAATGACTTAAATTTGTTCAAAAATTTTTCACTTCTTACTTTATTATATATATTATTAGAAAAAATCCACATAAGTGAGCTCCAACATATAACTTAAGTTAATCTTAAGAACGAGCATGATTATGAAGTCGAAATTTGGCAAGACAAGTAAATGCTTTTAAAATCTTTTACAGATTTTTTCTCCTCATATTTTTTTATACCACAAACAATAAATTAAAAAAATGTTTAATTACTGACTAAACATGGGACATGTGTCGTAAATGTAATCATTATGGTGTTTATATTTAAAGTAAGATTTTGACATTTACCAACAGCAAGATAAGCATATAAAGATTGTGATTTACTTGGTTCTCCCTGTTCTCTCTCTCTCTGATAAGTGATCTGGTATGAAGATATGTATGTATGTATGAATTTCAGTAAATTTTAAGATATACTATGACGCTGCTTAATAAGGAACAACTTGATTCCAACTTGCAATGATGACACCATTGTACTATTGGAATTCTAATAAATTAAAGATTAACCTAGGGATACCAAACATCCGAATAGCTTTTGAGAAGTATATGAGAATTTAAGATGTTTTTGTTGTGTTTCAATTTCTTGCCTTGTTAGAATACGAATTGTTACATTTAAACTATTTTCACTACATATTTAGTCATAACTATTCCTTCTGCACTTGTTAGGTACAATATCATGTTTTTTAAACTGGTGTTGGGAACCCGAAACTAATCAGTTTGCTTTTACAATAATATACAAATTATATATATAAAATAAATACCGTAAGTGTAGCTAATCTCTGCTGCAGGTTTGCATCAGCATGCACACAGCATTCCACCAGGTCATGCCATGCCAGAATTGTGCTGACACATTGATAACACACAACATGGGGCAGAACATCATCCTGAGACACCTGAAACATTTAATATATTTTGCTTTCAATTTCTGGGACAATTTTAATTACCTTGATAAATAAAATTAATCTAAATACCTTTATAGGAAGGTGCTGATGAATTTTATCGGCTAACTTATTTTGTAACCCTTCATCAAAAAATATGGGCATTACAAATTCAGTAACATTAGCACAAGTTCTGCATACATTTGAAAAATTTTCTATACCTGGAAATGATAATTTCAAACATTTTATTAATACTAACTCTGTAGATGAACAATGGTAAGATATAAAAACGTATTGAAAAGTGACTATAGTGGTTTATTCATTTGGAGTTTGATTCATTCACATATGTAAACACCTATTTAAGTTTCCCCTATTTTTTTAACAGGAACCTAGATTAAGCTACTCAAGAGTGCAGCGATGTGCTATAGCTTCGCAGAAAAGATATGATAATGTACCGAATATATTATATTCTAAGCAGTTCATTTACTATTTAACAGTTTAAATAAACCAAATTAAATAAAAATATAAACTTGCCATTTGGAATATGTTGTGTTTCGGGTTTTGACGCAAGTTTTTTTGATGTTAAATAACTAAGTTGATTTTGATTTTCATTTATAGTCATTATTTCTCTTTTGGTATCCATATTTTTTTCTGTATTATTTACAAAATAATGTTTTTCAGTATAATTTTTAGGGCAAAAAAAGCTATTGTAGTCCACTTTCGACAAAAATACAAGAATGACATATTTGTCAATTCACAAATGACATTTCAATTTTAACTTTTATTATTATTTGAATCGAGAAGCAATAGGATTCTAAAGTGCAATTCCTTAGGTAACAAGGTTATATTTTTTGACAATGTAATGTCTCCATCCCCTCTTAACACACTATAATATTTAGTAAATGGCTCAACTGAGATTAGAGAATAAGGGAATAGATAGTGCACTTGTGCCTGTGCACACAAGTTTAAGCACTATATGTACCACGCAGTTGGTTAGCCGCCTTATAGATGGCCGTAGGTAAGAATGGGACATCGTTATTATGATGTCAAGCTCCCCGTACACCATCAACTTTGCTCTTCAAACTTTACGTGTTTGCCAATCCGATTGATAATCTACGACCACGTTTGATGTGTGGAGATAATATAGGTAGAGAAGGGATGCTATGGGCAGTTATAAGACAGGCGACGAGTATTTAATCTATCTAATCATGCATGTGCATTGTGCAAAAAGAAATAAATTAAAAAAGAGGTATAGAGAGTGTACTACATTTGTTGTCTTTTACGATTTAAGCCGTCGTGTTTTTGGTTGGCTTCCCTTCTCTCTTCTCTATCTATATTAACTCCATGGTTCGATACTGACTTTGTCGTGTCTGAACATCAAAAAAAGGTATAAGGATTTCACTGAACTTAGTTCCACTTAAACATTGGTTCCGCATTTACAAAGCAATTTTGTAGCTATTCTTATGATTGTTGGAAACTCGTGAAATTTCGATCATTAAAGCCAATTAGTTCGACTTTGATTTATAATCAGTAAAACAATTTTGCATACTGAGGTTGGCCTCCCATACCCGATATGTCGCGTTCTATTGCTTAAAATAATAATCTTTTACTCATCGTTTGTTCGCTAATTGATTATGATTGTTTGATCGTAAATGTAGCCTAATTGTTAATTAATTAAGGCATTCAAATTTACTTACTTTTGTTTAAATTCAAATTATTAGTATAACAATTCTGTATCCTGAAGTTGCACCCCATGACAGATATTTTAAGTGTCATCGCTTATATTAAAAAAATATAGTTAATAGTATAGACTATCGTTGTCGACAAAGCTACAGTTGTCGAGTTTCAGTATGTGCAGTCAGATCAGTTGTCGAGTTTCAGTATGTGCAGTCAGATCAGTTGTCGAGTTTCGTACGGTTTCCGAGAAACGGGGCGACGGAAAACGAATAGAATACGTAATTAGTAATTAGTACCTAAAGTACAACTATAAATGACACACATAATTGTATCAATTTCATTTATTTTTATATACACGATACCAGCGTAAATTACATGATTTCGGCGTAAAGTGACGTTTTGGGTGTCGCGTTTCATGCGGCTTGTGAATAGTCAGTGGCCCATGGTGAGAGTAGTAAAGTAGGGCAACGCCCAATGTGTTGTCCTCCTTTCCTAATATTATATATAGTAATTATGCGGATGTTCATTGGCCTAGTTGTCTTTAAAAGGCTTCGATTTCTCGTTTGCCCCATATACAATTTTTTTATCGGGCATGGCCCACCACACTGTCACAGCTGCTACTCCTGTATCTCCAGGATCGACAGCGGCCACCACTTGTGACCCTTTGATTTCATCGTACGGAGTCCGAGGGGAATGCTAACAACTGCCTTGGGACCCGCAATAAATTTAGTCAGAAGCAAATAAGAGTAGGAAGTGTTGCCAGTCCCCCCCCTAAACAAAGCGGAGACAGTAAGGGATTGCAATGGCTTAAAGAGTCAAAAAGCCCCTCTATACAATATGTAAAAAAACAGTAGTAGGTAGGTGTGTATTTTGTAAAAAGCCACATGTAATCTAGTTCTTCCTCCTTGCTCCAGCTACTGCGCGTCCGAAAGCTGTCACGACCGCCGGAGTCACCATCATTGTCTTGTTCTTATACGTGTGGATAATTTGCTGCAAACGAAGGAAACATAAGTATATAGATCAGTTATTTATACTGGTTGTTTCTTAAGACATTGTACATAATCACGGAGCGTATTCAGCACTCGGTTCTGATAACGAAAATGTTAAAAACTATAGTTAACTAGAGTATGTCCAATTTTAGTTACAATTAGTTGAGTTTGAAATTCTTATTATCGAGTTACATAGACTCTACTACATATGCTCAACACGAAATCTGAAATATTACAAGAGCTAGAAATTTACCCCGCCCCCCTCTCTTTCGATATCACCAGAGGAGGGGAAACTGTGTGCCCCCACGTCCCGCGAAACCTCCCAAAAAGCCTTGGGATACATGTCTTTATCACTTTCAATCTCCTTTTTGCCTAATTGTGTTGTACTTTCATTTTGCCTACTCAGTGATCTGGCCTGGTATGGCGAGGTCGAATACTAATAGCGGCAGCATATATTAGACGTTGGAAAAGACGGCAACACTGGTTGGTTACTGACAAACAGATGGACGAAGATACCGTTAAATTTATTAGGTACTATTTGTCTTACCAAGACCAATTTTATTAGAAAGACAGCAAATGTTAGAAATGAGATAGTCATCAGTGCTCCCTCGGAGGAGGGCAGCTCCACATAACCACGCGCATGCGCCGACCGGGTAGCACGGCTGTGCTCTTGGGCTGGAGAATCATCTGGCCAAGCGCGGTTGACATGGTCTTCTGTAATGGTTCCGTTATTTCACATTTGTACAGCTGGCTTACGTTTTTACTGTTTGTAAATTTTCTCTTGCTGTAGCTGGGTACCCTAAGTAGGTATAGCAAGTGAAATATTATAACCATAAGGGGCTTCTTATTTGTTTTTATTACTTTCAAAGGTATTTACTTCTACTTTCTGTAAATATATATACGTAACTTAATCGGAAAAGGAAAAAAAAATACGAATCATCGATCAATACGCAATAGGTCATTTAAATTAGTATATTATAGTTATATACTAGCCCGCGGCTAGAGTTACCCGCGCCTTCGTCCGCTCGGACTACACACAAAACCACGTGTAAAAGTTATTACTTTTATTGTCTACTATTATTTGACACACGCACGCAATTATGCGGAGGTTGCCGATAAACATCCGCATAATTGTCATTCATTTGCATGACAGCACTCATCTGCGTTGCCTTCCAATAGACCGGCTACACTAATCGCACGAAACGGGGCGGCGTAGCTGTTACTATGTAGTTATATCATGTGAACGAGAGGTACCTACTCGCTCGTGCCAGCCCAATTGGGCTGCAATGCATCATGCCACCTACGTACGTATTTAAATGAAATTATCTTATTAGTGACTTGCACACACATACACACGCACACACGCGCACACACATACACAATCCTTAGCCTGCTTGCTGATGTGTAACATTTGCTGATTGCTAAGTAGGCCACAAGTATGTGCAAACACTTACCGATGGAATTTAGTATGTTATGTTTAAGGTCCTCCAGATATTTTATTTTACTTTTCACACTACTTTTAGTGTTTCTCGATATTATTTCCTTTATGGACATTAGCATTCTCCACATTCCAGCAAAAATTCCCTTTTCGATTGTTTCGAGGTTTAATTTAGACACCTCTGGTCTTTGGCTACTGAGAGGTGCTCCGAGCTCTGGCATTATTGATGTTGATGTATTTTCACAATCTACGTCTGAATATTTAGGTGGTAATTCCTCAATTGTTGTGTAGATATTTGGGTACGAGTCTATGGAAGATGATGATATCTTAGGTTTTTTACTAAGACTTTTTCGATTATTTTGTAATGGTCCATGCACTGTCTTTAATTCATCTTGGGGGAACTTGTAATCATTGTTACCTCTCTTTGCATTTATATTAGTCTCTATCATAAAATTTGTTGAAGTTTCCGTGTACAAGTCATTGAAGTGAACTTTGCTATCCAAAGTTGAGTAAAGATTTGGTTTCTGAGAATATGGTATTTCTGTTTGGTTCTTTATTGATGTTGGATCGGTAGTGAGGTACTTTCCTTTATTTCTGACCGAATAAACGTTGTCGTCCATCACTATTGGCGAAAGACCATTGCGATTGCCCGCAGGCGTATCATGTCTGTTCGATTCCAGATTGTCAGCAGCAAATTTAATAACCTTTTTTGAATCTCCCAAATCGATATCATAAGATTCTTGTTTGTTGCTCACAACATCCGCACCTGTTTCCATGGAGTCGATTGTTTCATATTTCGGGCGATAGGTGGACTCGTATTCCAGAGCTGGCTTTGTTCCTGCGGCGACTGGAGCTCTTCTTACATTACCCACGTTGCGCACTCTATTTACAATACCATTATTCTTATCTGAAGCACGCATTGTAAAGTTCGGATATTTCTTATATGATTCTGTAGTAAAAAATCTTATCTTATCCGAATCTTTTCTAAGGGTGTTTCTTCTGTAATTGTTTTGAGCTATCTCTACCCATTCGGCATGTGTTTGCGAGAGCAGGTAGTATAGGAGTATCAACATCATGGCGTCTCCGGCGAGAGTGTCGAGGCGTGGCGCTCTTGTGAAGGCACGTGTGACAAGCTCCGGCGCGTGACTCGACACCGTTACACGTGGGCACATCTAACTGTTACTCTAAGTGTCTTTTATCATCATCGTCATCACCGAAGCTTCCATACAAACGGGAGTTACTAGATTTACAACTCGGATAAGTATAAAAACGGATACTTGCGGGCGTGCGATCTATATGAAACGAACTACACATAAATTTTTTTAATGATTTTTTTAAGTGACATTATTTTTATATACATTTTTATTAATACCGCATTATTGAGAGCTACAATTTAAATTGTTCAAACTTATCGATTACAATCGTTGTTATCGATAGATAGATTAGTATTAGTCTCGATTTTTCATTAGCACTTGCTCCTCTAGCTAGTAGTTTTTATACAAAAAAATGTTTCGATTGGTTTAATTGTGAAAGAGCAGTACGCATTGAGAAATAGATTACAGCCCAATTTAACAACATATTATAGTGACTTGATAAGATCGTAGACGTAATTTTTGACTAAACTTAAAGAGCACAATTTTTTTTGTATCACTAAATTAGCATTAAATTTTGAGCTACGTCTCAAGTGATTATGCCCACTTTACCCTCCTAGCTTTATAGACATGTCGACATCGACTCTCAAGGTCTAGTGGTAAACATGCTCAACCACAGTTGTGACGTATTAGTATAGCGTGATTCGAGTTCTGGGTCAGATAAAAATGTTATAGGGATTTTTAAATTTGTAATCAATCTGTTTAATTGTAGTAAACAGTCTAAAGTAGGGAAGTTGGCGATGTTTACACCCCCGTACTTCGGAGAGTACATTAAGCCGTCGGCCCTGCCCTTGGTTTCTCTCCAGTCGTGTTGGATTGAGATCCCATCAGAATAGGAAAATAGGAGAAAAGGGACTCGGACACACTTTCTTGCTATCGGAATCGCTGTGTCTCTCTCTTGCCGAAAGGTGAGAAAGATAGTGCTATCCCGTTTGCGCCCCAGCTCTCTTGTTCTGGTTCGGAACGCGGTCCGAAATAGTATTATTTCGTGCCGTGTTCAGAACTGGGACGAATCCAAAGCGCTTTTTGTACACATAGTTTATTATATGTTCATGTGACATAGTTTATTATATGTTCATAGTGAGGATTACCAGACCTCAACAGTTCAAAGCCGCACCGCGCGACATACTCCCCGACCTTTTTGAAGGAAGGTCCGGGGAGTGGACAGCGAGCCCGACGGAGGACGGTATCATCAACAGTGCCACCCCAACCCATGCCGATGCCGAAGAAGAAGGAAGAGCGGACTGTGGTGAGGAGATCGCTGTTTCCTAAGGAGTTTTTGGCGGAGCTAGAGGAGTTACGCCCGCAGAAGCGCGTGGCGTCCTCGCCCGCTGAAGGCCCCTCTAAGGTGGTCGCAGTTGCGGAATCGACCAACTCGACCGCTATCACCATCGCCGCCGAGATCACCACGATCACCGCCTAAGTCACCTCGAGCTGCAGAAGGCCGATCGGAAATGTCTGGCCCAGCGACGCCCGAGGAGGATTCGCTGACGCCGCCTGGCACCATGTCTGTTGCGACTGCTGCGTCTGCCGCGGACGTCGAGGCCGCCTTCTCCAGCGGATCGGTTGACGCCACGAGATACCGGAGCTTCGCTCCCGCTCTGGAGAGCCCCAAGATGGTACGTTCAGTGCAGAAAGTATTAATTTCCCCCCAACCTGTGTCTATTACAACTGGCGCAAAGCCAGACGCCCAGCACCCAAGTAATTCCCAGCCGCCGCGCAGGCTAGCGGAGTATCCTCCAATCGTCGTCCAGTTTCTGCCGGAGGCATTTCCGCACACTACGCAACACGTAGGGACACGCGCCCAACGCCCGGCCCTTTGGAAGGGGTATAAGGTTCCTTGCGGACCAGGATGCAGATGCGGACGGAGGATCGACTGGGCCGTCGATCAGGATAGCCTAGTCGACTTCACCATCACCGGGCAGCTGTCTACCCCGGACGAGGTGGAGGGCGCCGTACGCCGTTTCACGGAAAAAATCCGAGAGGCGCGGACGGTGGCGACCACCGTTGTACCGGTGACAGCGCGCCGGCGGGGTGAGCTCCCCCCAAGCCTGCTGTCAGACCTACAGAGGAAACGCATCCGCTGTCCGAGGATCAAGGCACAACTCAACAAGCTGGCCGAGGAACTGTCTGTGAAGGTGAGGGAGTGTCATGGAGCAGGCTGGGAGAGTACAATCTTCCATGCCGGCGAAAACGACACTAACCTGCATGCTCTAAACAGACGTCTCGCGAGGTAAAAACCACCACCAGTCCATTCCTAGACACCACAGGCGCCAAACACTACGGAGTTCAGGCACACACACAGTTTTCACCACACCCAGCGGCGCCGTCATCCGCAGAGCACCACGAGGAAGTAGAGCGCCGTTTTCGAGAGCTCCTTTAGAGCCCGACTCCGCCGCTCTGCGGGACGGATTTCATCTTCCCCTCTGAGCTGCGGAAAGTCGAACTTCGCCTCTCGAGGCACAAAGCTCCAAGCCCCGATGACATTCCCCCACAGCGCTGGTGATGATGCCTAGGCGCGCAGGCGTGGCTCTCACACAGATCGCTAATGGCATTCTCCGGACGGCCCAATTTCCGGAGACCTGGAAAGAAGGGAGGGTCATCGTTCTGCCGAAATCGGGCAAGCCCCGAAGCCTGCCCGGAAGCCACCGGCCGATAACGCTGCTATCGCACATCGCCAAGTTGTTCGAGAGGCTTCTGTTTCGGAGGCTGTGCATTCCCTTAAGGGAGGTTAACAGTTCGGCTTCCGGAGAGGCCACTCGATCACGTTGCAACTGACGCGGGTGATCCACCACTTGTCTGTTAGGTTGCTGCTAGGGCTGAACTAGGGAAGACAATCTGTCGCGGTCTTTCTCGATATGGAGAAGGCCTTCGACAGGGTGTGGCACCCTGAGCTCTTGTACAAGTTGGTCGACGCCGGCGTCCCGCTGGCGCTTCTGGGACTAGTGGCGTCATTCTTGGTAGGTAGGACTTTCCGGGTAGCGGTGGAGCGGAGGCACTCCTCAGTGAAGGTCATACGCGCCGGAGTGCCACAGGGCAGCTGCCTATCCCCTCGCCTGTACGCGGCCTACACCAACGACATCCCCACACTCAATGATCCCTCGAGTTGGACACCCTGGCTTGACAAGTGACGACGACGGCGCTATATGTCAACAAGAGGCGCTCCCTGCCGGGACGGCTAAAGTTCAGAGGCCAGGGTGTGCCTTGGGAATCCCCAGTCGTGATACAGTATCGGCCGCGCGCTGCGGTTGGGCTTGCAGTTGGACCGAATGGGCAACCAGGTGAGAACAGCTCGCGCTTTGCTGTGGCCAGTACTTGCGTCCGGACTTCCTACACGGACGAAACTGGGGATTTACAAGACGTATATCTGGTCACGCCTCACTTATGCCGCCCCCGTATGGTACGCGCTAACCTCCCAGGCCCAGCGGAAACGCCTGCAAGCCCAGCAGAACATCTCCTCACGGGTCATCACGGGAGCCGGTCGCTACGTCCGTAACGATTCGATCGCGCGTAACTTGCGGATAGAGTCGCTGGATGTCAATAGGGCAGACAATGGACCGCATGCTCATCTACGCGACCTGGCCCCGCTGCACGCGCGACCACATGACGGGAGACCGTATCCGCATGACCTCACCCCCCTGTGATCCGTCAAGCGTACTAGGGACTGCGTGTCCGGCAATCCGGACGAGGACCACATACATAACACATCCAAATCACTACTCAAACAATCATAACACATCACACAACACATAGGGTCTAGGCCTAGATTCCCCCCTGAGTCCATAAGCCACGATGGCAAACCTCCAGAAATGCGACCCTGCTACCGAAGGGATAGTTGTCCCCTCGCGACCCAACCCGGGCTATGAGGTTCGCCTCGGTGCCCGTAGCCCTCGCAGGACAAGCTGCGAAGATGCCCAGGAGTAGAAGTAGGAGAAAAGGGAGTGCATTTGTGTCTACCCACACTTGTACACAAACTTGGCTAAGACGACACTATTATTAATTGTTACACCCAGAATAGGAAAACCCAATAAATTTTTACTAACACATGTCTAGAATATCTTTTAAAATATTTATCGAAATATCATTGTAACATAATAACGAAACTTCTGTGGCAATATCTTATTAACAAGTACCCACACCACTATTTAACAAAATCGATTTCTAAAAATTGTCTACAACCACATAATGTGGACCGTGTGAGGCTTTGAAGTTTGAGGGTTAAACCAACATGAAGACTGTGTTATCGCTTTTTCTGCAGTTGGCGAGTTTCTGTAGGTTGGCCTCTGGGCGGGAACGTGGTGAAGGATGTCATGACTTGTTTTTGCATAATTAATTTGTCTTCTACAGAAATTGTGTTCTAGATGGCTAGCTCTCTCGTAGATCCTCCAATTACGAAGGGACACGTGGTTCGACAAAAGAGAGCGAATTTGGATTTTATTTACTCTGGTTTTCGGATTCTCTGAGGAACCCTGGAAAGACAACAAAATGATATAAAAGAATACAGGCAACGTTAAGTGTATAATATATATTTCAAATTAATAATTATAATAAACCATTTACAATATTGTGATAAATCTCTTATAAGCCTATGTTGTAAAACATATCAAAAACGCGTATGAAACATAACAGAAGTAAAAAAAATAAATAAAATACAAAATACGTTATCACAGAAATGGAAGATTGCATTGAAAAATATAAATATAATACAAACCGTATTAATGAAGTACGTAATAGAAAGTTCTTAAAAGTAAAGTGTAACTCGACAATTAACAAAATATCATGATTAAATATTTTTTGTGAAATATTTTATCATATCTACCGTAAATATTGGCACCATGTTCCTGGGGTTAAGTGTTATTCATGTGAACGTTGCACGTTTAAAAAATAAAATAAAAAAAGGTAACCTCATTTTTCTGAACCCATTGACTTGATAATAGAAAACAATTCTTGTAAACGTCAAGAAACTCTCACTGGACAATGTCTTTTTACATATTTCTGACGTGGATATGTAAGGTATAGTGATACCAATTGTGTGTGCTTTTTATTTTTGCAATCAATGTAATATGATCTGTCCCTATTAGTCATGTCGTATAATATGATCTGACCCTATTCGTCATGTAATGTAATAAGATCTGTTTCTATTAGTCATCTCATGTAATATAATTATCGTTTTAAAAAAAATGAATCAAGTTCAGTCTAGTTCTGTTTTAGAATTTTACACAAGGAGTTAATTGGAAGTACCTTATGTATTATGCCGCTTATGTACTTTTTTACCTGGTTGGCTGTCAATAAAATCCGTGCGATGACACCCGCCGCTGTCGACTATTTAACACATTTATAACTAGACGCGTATAGCTTTATAACAGCCAACCGGCAGGAGCAGTGAGACATTATTCTAGGATAAGTTTAGGCCGTCGAGTGAGGCAGTACCGTATCGTATTTTTAGCACTAATTACAACTAACTATAATATAACATGATTATTTATTAACAAATATCTATAAGAATAAAAAGCTGCCACACAATCATGAGGACAGCACAACAATTACAGCGTTAGTTCCGTGAGTTACACGGGAGATAGGTAACACTAAATAATATTGATACATCCAGTTTGATCTCTGGAGACATATCAAAAGAGGCTTGCCATGTATAACATGTATGTATATGCAAAAATGTTCTACCAAAAATATTATCGACTTAGACATTTGGAAGGGTTACGACAAAGAATTTTTTATAACAAAGAGAGGCAACGTAATGTGATCTAAATGCTAGACTGGTCAACCGTCAAGCACGTGTGCGTCAACTAAGGGCGAGTAGATACTTATTTAATTTTCGTTCATCAATTTGACGGGGCTATTTTGGCACAGAGGTCGCCACTGGGCATAACATTTATTGTAAGCATGGCGGACGCGATAGATATTTATGTAGTCCGGCTATTAGAATCTATATAATAAGATGCATACTTCATTATTATGTATGCTTCTGGTAAAAAACAAATGAAACAAATTTTCTCCTTTCTTGGGTTCCGGAGCCAAAGGGCAAAAAACGAAAACTTTACAGTCTGTCCGTCCGTAAATCACAGACGTTTTGCTCGATGAGATTAGGAAGATTTATGAACCGGTACAAAGTTATGTGTTATGTGTTTTGAATAATAAAATTATGAAGGATAGCGCTCCGTAAGTGAGGTGAGAAGAAGTCGCGAGGGCATTGACGAGGGGGGTATGATATGATAATGATCTTTCTATATTGTATGGAGGTTTCTAAGAAAGTTTATTGATTATACTAACACTTTGCGAGACATTTGCTTCTAAAAAATTATGTACCCCCGGCACATTTTTTATGTCATAATCATCGGCGTGTGCTCAATGTATAAAATACATCAACGTAAAGTGCGTACATTTAATATTATTATAGTATTTTAGGCAGTCTATTTATTTGCACCGGTCACATGTCTGTGCTCTGTTACAGATAAAATGCCTGTACAATTCTCTATCTAATACCTTGAAACAAGCAAAATATATATAATCTAATTCTAGGAAACGACCCAACGATTTTCATGAACATTATTATTCACGGAGTTTTTGGGGGGTACAAATTTTGTGGAGGGCAACGCATCGGCATAGTAATTATGTGGATGTTCATGAGCGTCGGTAGTCATAAAAAAGCTCAGATTATTCGTTTGCCCCCTATTCTATAAAAAAATGTGTAATTGTAAACTTTCGAGTTTACAGAGTGTCACCGGCGCACCGGCGCAACAACGATAGCCCGAAGTCTCGCTTCAGTAAAGGCTGGGTCCGCTTGCCATATTACCAATACATTTATTTTATGACAATAACATTAACTTATTCAAATATTTGCTTGTAACATACATTTATTGTAATTGATTTAGTTTTTTTTAAAGTAAGAGGTAAGACATACTGCATCAGGGACAAACGAGTAAACGGAGCCTTCTTTTGAGATTTCATTAATGACTACCGACGTCCGTAGAAATTTGCATAATTGTTGAGGGGGCACAATAAATATGCAGCCTGTCTAGTTATTTTCATCACTGCAGTACGGTATCCACTACACGTTTCTCATCCAAGTTATGTAAAGGAATAATTACCTCCTTTATCAAATTATCTTACAATTGACTGAATGAGTTGATATAATATCAGCCATGGCGCTTGGTCGCCATTGTTAAGACAACACAACACGTTCGTCAGCAGTACGGCGACTGGTATTATTTAACTGTACCAACAATTTTACTCCAATGAGTAAAATGGTCTCGTCTATACGACGAATGATGAAAATATCCCACAGTGAATGCGAGAGGTACCTCCCCGGTCGGGTCTGCACAATTTGGCTGCAATGCATCATAGCACAACCCCTGACTAAATTATTTCGGTACATCCACAAATATTTGAGCTTATGATTGACCAGATGTCGTAGCTATACTGTCTTTATGTTTTCAAGCGAATTTATCTTTTAGTATGCCATTTGTTAATCTATCTACCTATTAAACTTTATTTTAACAATAATAGTAGTTTTTATCTTAACATTACAATAAATTATCATTTCAATTCCTTTTATTGGTTGTGTCATTGTGTACAAAAAATATTCAAGACAATGGCGGCACCTTGAGTACGAAACAAAGTCGAAAGCGAAGCGAAACGCTACGTTGTGTAATTGTAGGTACTCCGCTTCGCTTACTTTTAAGTACTGGGTTTCCGAGTATTTATACGGTCAAAACGACCGGTGCCAATGTCTGTACTTTACGTTCTTCCTAACCTTAGTATTAGTACTAAATTTTAATAAATTATGTACTTATTATAAATATATACTAAGCATTATGCTAGCGTGTAAATGGAGTGTATGCAAATATAATACATGATATAAAAACATTATGCATCATAGTGTGTAACTTGTCATATGTTCGCAACATTATTACATATATCTCGAACCTATAAAGGCTCTTACCGCAAAACACACGGGGCGCGAGGAACTAGTCACAAGTAATGTCTAAGACATTATTTGTTGTATTGGGACCCCTCATGCGCTTGTATAAATATTTTCGTGATTGAATACTATGCTTTAATAGAAATCCTCATAATAGAACATTACTAATATGTATTTTTATCATCCTGTGTCTGGTAATCTAGCCAGAAGAGACTTCCTTATTTTTAAATTATTATTTGAGTATCTGAAGATGAGAAGGTAATGTCTCTAGGCTCAAGTTGTATAAATTATATGTTAGATAAAATACAGTCATAACGATAAGGAACTACAGTAAACTTTGCATTTTGTGTGTGTGTGTGTGTGTGTGTGTGTGTGTGTGTGTGTGTGTGTGTGTGTGTGTGTGTGTGTGTGTGTGTTTAAATAACACAATGCCTTAGATGCTTATCTTCTAGGTATGTTATAAGTTCCGTCCATGTGAGACGGGAGGTTCATTGATCATGTTATCATGCCATGAGCTACTTTTCAATATCAACACATTATTATGTAGTGGAATATTTTCTATTCTTTTTGAGGTATGTATTATAAAGGTAACTTACAAATGCATAGGAATGTTGATAACATGAAATGTGATCTCACGACCGAAGTTATAAATTATCGCTCCCTTACGTCGGGTGAAACCGAATAGACAAGCAGCTAAAAATATCTGGTGTTATACCAAACGAAGCAGTATAGACGAACGAATATAAATAATTAAATGTTATTAGATGGCGAAGCGAAATAAATTATCGGATACAAATGTTAGTTTCACGACGAAATATCTTTATACATCTTCGGGTCTGAACTCTAAAGCGACGTGAAACCATTCTGTACGTGATTGTATCACGTAGGTATATAACTTTTTTAAACACATGCTTTAATGTACTATAAAACCTAGGTAGTAAAAATTTAATTTTTTCGGTCGATATTCGATTCGGTCGGAATATGATATATATTTGTCACTTATAACTACGCAAAATGTTATAAATTAATACTTTTGAAACAAATTTACCACGACATGAAACTTTGTGTGCATTCATAAAAATAAAATGTATTCCATCCGGAAACATAGATCGGATGGATCAATTTCACACCCCCTTATGCCGTACATTAGCCTACATTAGAGTCCCAGGGAAACTCAGCTCACCCCCCACACGCGCAGCTGGCGCGACGCGCCGCTAGCGCACTTTAAGCAGCTTCCACCAACACGGCTGTCTCCGGGCCGCCCTGCTGTCCGGAGGAACAGAGCGTTCCCTAAAACAATATAAATTATCATACAATGAGATTAAATATCAATAGTTTTTAGTCTTATGCACATGTTGTATAACTAGGTAGGGTCTGCCACTGAGCGCTGAGGCGTGTGAGGTAGCCCCTCGTCCCAGTGCAGTCGCGCACACATACCATCATTGATGACGCGCGTCGTTACTGCGGTGTGTGTGTAGTAGCCGCTCGCCTCAGTGCAGTCGCGCTCACATGCCGTCACTAATGACGCGCGTCGTCGCTGCGGCGAGTGAGGTAGCCCCTCGCCCGAGTGCAGTCGCGCACACATACCGTCACATACCGTCACTGATGACGCGCGTCGTCGCTGCGGTGCGTGAGGTAACGCCGGCCGACACGGGCTTCGAGCGCCCGCAGGTCGGCCCAGGCCTCATCGGTCTGCAGCCACGCGTGTGCCGCGCACTTGTCCACCGACAGCCGCTTGCGCTGCTTCACTTGCAGTAGGTTGTTGATGAGATCGATCGCTGTCCAAAATAAAATAATATTTATTAGGAAGCATGCGGCAATAGATGCTTATAAGATTACAAATTATTTAATGAAAAACACGCAAACACACCCGATCGGTTACATGCGTGTCGATTGTATGAAAGCATTCGCACGAATTTGATATATCTTTTCAAAATAGTGTTCATTCATTATCATCCTCCAGCATAGATACTATAGTCCATCAATACATGGCTGCTCCATTAGCTAGTCCATAGGATGATGGAACTACTTAGAAAAGCACTATGCCCTCTCGTCCTTAGCGTCTACTGTCTTTTGCGAGTCTAGCCATACGGCGGGTGACTCAGAAATTCCACGTCTGAATGCGCCAAAAAGTCGATAGATCGCCCGGCGGGGAATCTTGTTCACCACCACAAAGCCTCGTCGCACGAGGCATTGTCGTTGTGAACAAGATTCTACTGCTGGGTCGTTTTTCTTGAACCTTTTCCAAGTCAAGTGGAAAACAAAAAATATAAAATAATTATGCCCGCCTGTCCTCCTCAAAGAGGCCAGCATCTTCCCCCCCCCTTTGACATCTTTTCACATTGGTTGGCAACTCCTCGGAAGCAAACAGGGACTAAGCTGTCTGTCTTCAAGTTCATCCGTATCATAACATTAAATACTGCTTTCACCACTTGTAGGTATCGAACTGTGTTCAATAACTACGAGAGACGAAAGCTGGACGACAGCTGGAAAAACTGGAAGCATTTGAGTCATCTACGTTAAAGCATTCACGACGGAGTTTTTGGACTTTGGTCATCAATTAAAACTCATCGCAAATAGTTATATTTTCAAAATATCAACTTTTTTTACGGGCATTACATGAAGGCGTCGCCCTGTATCCGCTCGCGGCAGTATAGTTACCGTCGCGCGGCGATGTCACTCCAGGACGCGGGCGGCTACATGAAGGCGTCTCCCTGTATCCGCTCGCGGCAGTATAGTTACCATCGCGCGGAGATGTCACTCCAGGACGAGGGCGGCTATATGAAGGCGTCGCCCTGTATCCGCTCGCGGCAGTATACTTACCGTCGGCGGAGATGTCATTCCAAGGCGCTGGTGGGTACATGAAGGCGGCGTTCTGTATTTGCTCGTGGATGTCTTCGTCTTCGTTGAAAGGGAAGGTGCCGGACAGAGACACGTACACGATGACGCCCACCGACCACATGTCGAGCGAGCGGTTGTAGCCCTTGTTGCGGAGCACTTCGGGAGCTGGAACAATGAAATTTCTCATGCACATGACCCGAGCAAAGCGCAAACTTTGTCAATCATATCTCCTACAATACTTCAGATCATTGTATCATGAGGATATATTATCCTCAGCTGTCACTCTGAGGGTGAGTTGAACCGCCGCCCACTGTAATATACTTAAAAGAGCCGTTTTGTTTCTAAAAAAAAAATAGAGATATCGACCGGGATCCTAGATGACAATTTTTAAAAGAAACAAAACTGCACTTTTAAGTATATGGCAAGGGGCTGCGTCTCAACTCGCCACGGAAAAATGTTGCGAATATTTTATATAGTAGATAGGACGAGAGATTTTAGACTCCTATTTTAAAATGCCAGTACGTAATAACTATTTAATAGAAGATAACAATGTACCATTATTTCAGTAAAAAAAGTATTTCTAATAATAACGCGCCCAAAACGATTGTAGGTTACATCGCGTCAATTGGCTCTTACTTTGAAGTAATTTCGACTTAGTAGCTTAGACAAGTTGTAACTAAACGGCGCTTTTTACTGAATCGTTACGTCATCTACTAAATGCACTCGAGTAGTGTTCTATGGGGACGTGTCAACGGATAACTCGTTCTCTTTTAATAAAGTGAAGCTTAAACAATTAATTTATTACCATATTTTTATTATTGCATAGGAGGTAAAAGAGCAGTTGGGTCATGTGAGGTGTGATCACCAACGCCCACAGATACCCGCAACACCAGAGTTCACAACTTTTAGATATCTCTTCTCTTGAACATTTCTAAGTCGTACCGGATTATTCTCTGAGCGGCCCTTTTGCCGGAGGCTCTTGCGGCCCTGTGGAAAGCAGTTACCTAGGTACGCGGGAGTGCCTACGACGGAGCGCCTGAAGGACTTCTCCCCGATGATGCGCGCGAAGCCGAAGTCGCACAGCTTCACCTGGGGAAACTGCTCGTCCGACGACAGTAGCACGTTCTCCGGCTTCAGGTCGCAATGCACGATGTTCTTCTCGTGCAAGTACTTCAGCGCCACCAGGATCTGAGGGAGCCGCCGTACATATTCACGTATCGCACCAAATATTGGAAACAGACGGGGATGTTGGAATCTGTCTGTTCCCAAACAGGTTTTAAAATCCCCGTCTGTTGCATGCATTAAGCATTCAAGAAAATCCCCGTCTGTTGCATGCCTTAAGCATTCAAGAAGTTCATACAGTATACGAGGAGACTGCATTCAGACCGCTGTAAGAATGCAGTGACGTCAAGAAAGTTAGAACGCCCAGAAAAAAACTCGGAGGATCGGTTTGAACAGATTCCCCTAGACTACATAAGAGGATGGTTTTATCTCCGGTTGGTCAATGTATAGAAGGGGTCTGTGCCAAGAGTACGTTCCTAGCGACTAAAAAGTAGTCCGCCACACTACCAGATCCCTTCGCCCAGTGGTGTAATACCTGTGCCACGAGGAACTTGGTGATGCGCTCGCTTAGCCGCCCCCGCTCGTGCGACAGGATCATCTCCAGCATATCACCGCGCAGCTTCTCCATCACCACGAAGATGCGCTCGGGCGTCTCGAACATGCGCTCCAGGTTCACCACGCCCGGATGCGACAGGTTCTGGAGGATGGCCACCTCGTTCTTCAGCTGGGCCTCCTGCTTCGTGGGGAAGCGCAGCTTGTCGATCACCTGTGCAGCATGATGGATGGATGGATGGATACAGTAGGCCCGTATCTACTGCAAATCATTTATGATCGGACAATTTTTCAAATTAAGCGAGCTTGTCCGATCGGAAATATTCCTTAACTTCACACACGTTTTCGTAGTCAAACACTCAAAAAGCTCCAAATCAATCACCATTGATAGCTCAAGAATTCCGCAGTTTTCTGAATGCGGAAAAGTGGGTGAGACAGATTCATCTCTAGGATCGATCGAGGATAACATTGCTCACGTACCTTGATGGCGACAGGCCTGAGCGAGGAGCGGTGCAGGCCACCGTATACGATGCCGAACTGCCCCGAGCCCAGCACCTCGTCAGGGTGGATGCGGTACAGCTGCGCCATCTCCGCTCCGCGAGCTCCCCCCGCCGCCTCCTCCTCGCCCCGCGCGCCACCCACCGCGCTCGCTTCCGCTGCAGTGACATTAAAATATATCCCAATTGATTTATATACATTATTACAATGTTGGGATTTCCTAACTTCTGTAAAATAGTACGTACATTGTACAGCACGCAGGAGGTATATTAAGCCACTTTTTAAGCGGCAGATGACATCCCGCGTACCTAAGTCTACGCACCGGAGAGAGTGCATCAGCTCATCGGAACGCGGATATTAAACTCCTCGAAGTGCGTGTGCTTACACACCCGTGCGTGCGTGTCAGTTGTTAGGGTGTCAAAAGTGTACTGACCGGAGTGCGTGTGCGGCATGAGTGCGTGCCGCAGCTGCGTCTCCCAGGAGCGCGCGAGGTATGCGCCGATGCCAGAGTCAGGTGGCGGAAGCGCAGCTGCAGCACCAGGCCCCGGCCCCGCGCTGGGGTCTACGCCTACCAGGTAGTCCACGTTGGCCGTCCGCAGCTCGAAGCAGTGCATTACGTCTGTCGGGCACGTAAAACGGGAAAATTAGATTGCTAGCAGACGGGTTCTTCAGTCGCGACGAACCATAAAAATGGAATGAGACTAATTTTAGTCACCGAGCTAAAATTTTTGCCTAACCTAACCTAAGGAAATGTATTTGATCATATTAAAATATACATTGAATCGGTTGGCGAATGAAATAGAATTGTCGATTATAAATTTTCAAATGTAGAAATAAATAGTTACCTCCTACTTAATCTTAAATTTGGTGTTCAAGCTCATTGGACAAACGTTCCTATCCATATATCTGTCATATAAAGTCATGTTTTGAATGTTCCTATTGCCTTAATTTTATTACTGTTAATAATAATGATTTCCTTTATAATTTTCAAAAGCACAATTTTTTTAATTTTTTTTTGTGATTGTATTTTTTTCTGCTAAATAAATTTTGCATGTCAAAAAAAGTGAGAACTAAAATATTGTTTAAGACAAGTTGCAAGTTTACCTGACTGCGGCTGCCTCGCCGTATCGACAGCCAGTATCTCGTCGAGAGGGATCTCTTTGTAGTACTTGGTGCCTTGCTCCGACGTGAACAGCGTGATGGACTTGCTGTCCAGTCGCCAGTAGTGGCGTCTTATCTGTCAACGATGGTATAAGTGTTGAGATCCGTTCAATACGTGGAGTGAGCATTAAAAGACAGACCAAACTCCCAAAACGTATAAAAATAAATCTAAATCGTCGCATCAGTCGTCAATCGTGTCCTGCATAAAATACTGTGATTTTTGGTATAATGCATACAGTACTATTGAAGGTTAAGCCAATTGTGTATGCTATGGTATACAGATGTTTTGAAAATCTGAATCTGTCGAATTTTGTTGCTGACTGTACATTGAAACGTGGTGGCATATAGGTTTTGTTCCGAAATGTATTGCGGGCACCGTTTTACTTTTCTCCAATCCTTTCCATTTCAATGATATCTTACATTGCTCGCAGTATATTTCGGAACGTAATAATCATAGTTACCGTCTTGTCCTTGTTGGTGAAGTGCACCAGCCATCCCTCCTTCAGCCACTGTCCTTCGCGCTTCTTGGTGTGCTTCACCGACTGCACGATGCGCATGAGCGGGATGTTGGCGCTGGGTGACGACGACGAGCTGAAACCTCACACCACTCAGCTCATACTGCGACATTACATAGGAGACAGCAGGGGCGGGGGCGGCGGTAAGGTGGTCGGCGGTTAAACGAATGTTTACATTATGTTACAAATTTAATGAAAGATCCCAGAAATATACAAGAGTATAATAAACGACGTATACTAAAAAATAAATACTCCAATTTTAATTATGTGAAAAAAGTTCATTTCTGTAAGTTAAATGTTGTAAATAACCAAAATAAAAGTGTGGAACGGAAAAAGAACAAAGACCTAGAGTAGGTTATTTCATAATTATTTTTCAAACCAACGGTAAACATGTTTTTTTTTTATGTATTCGAAGCAGTGATTATTTCCTTTTAAACGATCGCTTGGTAACTGACTCTAATATCAAACATACTAAAAAGAATCATACATGTATATAATCACACGTGTATACGTATATGGGTGCGAGCGAGCGTGTGTGCGCTCCATGCGTGCTTATATATTTCGTGCAATGCCAACATACATTTTTATGATAACGAATAATATATAATAAGATTGATTTTAGTCACCATGAGAGCATCACGATGGTACAAACTGCTCCGTATACTCGTTAAATTTGGTAAGCAATAAAATGTGTCTATCACCTTTTAAAGTTAGAATTTAATGTCTCAAAATTTAAATACTTGTTAGTTGATGGTTATGTAAACCTAAAGTAAAAGCTAATTATTGTTTGTAAGGATCCACTGAAAGTATATATTGTACTTATTATGTGCAATCGCAAAATGCATTCGGTTACTATAATGTGTTTAAATAATACAATACTATATTTATGTATGGCTTGTCATTGCGTTATAATAACGAGCCCCACCACCATACCACCACCCGTGTATGTGTGTCTGTGTGTGTATGTCACCTGCTGGGCCGGCTGACGGCTCGCTCCGGCGCCACGTCCCGCTGTGGCTCCTCGTCGTCGTCCCTCCGCCTCAGCTGCACCTACAATAACAGCGGCAACGTCAGGTGTGGTTGGGGGCATCGGGCCGGCACGACCCGTGAGGCACCTCTACCCCAAACTATACTGGACGATACTCTTGCGATTCGTGTTGTTTGTAAGAGTCCGGATAACCGTTGAAGGGATGGGAATAACAATAATAAAGTGTGGGCCTGTTACACCAGGTTAGCCTAGCCCTGTGCCAAGTGCCGTGAGCACTCGTGTTACACCTGTAATTGTGTCTAGTACAGACAATAGTAGTACCTACTAGGCGACGGACATATATTTAATACTCTTTATAAATTTAACAAATGTTACATATTTAAGAATTTCATTATAGATATACGTATCCATAATTCGACCTCTGTCGGCATTCCCGCAACCACAGGGCCAGTCGGTCGATGAGTATTCAAAATCTTGTACGTTATTGACAATCGTCCTGTTTTTTATCGACAAATAACACTAGTCCACGTAACCCATAGCGCCCCCTGCCCTAACTGAGCTGCATTGTGGTGCCGGCAGGGTGCGGGTGTTACCTCAGCGTCGCCGGTGTCGTGGTTCTCGTGGTTGCTCTCCGCGTCGTCCGAGTCGTCGTCGTTATTGGTGCGGGGCTCGGACAGCTCGCTGCCGGTGCTGCAGCTGTCCGGGAACTCCGCTGCACAGTTTATAACATTTGTATTTTTAACATCTACCTACGACCTCTACATAACTGGACTAATGTAACATAGAAGAACTTACAAAATATATAGCGGGCGTAGTCAGCGCCTCACTACAAGGAGCCTACTCCAAAGTCAAAGGCCGGCAACGTGCCTGCACCATCTCGTTCTGCGGGACTCGTATTTACCGCGTCATTTACATACCACCTCTCCGTTTGCCCCTTATACTATGTGTACAACATATTACATGTTTAATCAGATGTGTTCATATGTCATATGTTGTGCTGATATTAATGGACGTGGGTAGTTACATAGCTCTGGTTACCCGATATATATATATATATATATATATATATATATATATATTTATTCAATTTTGAGTTTGGTTTTAAGGAGCTACGCTAATTCTCTAAAAATGTAGATCAATATTTTTTTTGTACCTTCAAAATACTGCGTCCGCCCATAACTCACCACAAAAAAGCCTTGGCTATACTTATGATGCAAACACATGACGCGACCAATGTCTTACCGGGCTGGTCGCGGGCGTCCGCGCCGCAGTCCTTGGGCACGTCCGCGAGGCAGCGGCGATGCGCGTTGTACCCGCAGTCGGCGCACTGCAGGCCCTGCTTGAAGAGCCCGCGCAGCAGCTTCTTGCATAGGCGGCACACCGTCGGACGCGTGTACGTGTGCAGCGCCCATGTGTGCGGGATGCCCACGCACGTGGACCGCTTGCCCGCGCTCGTCGTGCTCTGTACATACAGTACACATGTGCGAACATGGCGCACTTCCGTGAAAGCTTAATAGCCGAACAGCTAACTTGCGAGCTGTTACATAGCGAGCGGATACATTGGAAGCGAAGCTATAGGCGCATCCATATTCACCTTGGACGCTCTACATTGTGTTTCATTTTCCGTATTCCTGCAGCCGAGTATTATGCGACATACGCCCGATAGACTAAAACAAATTTGTCGCCGGGCAAAAGATTCACTCCAAAAAAATTTTTCTTTGAACGTCGTTCGAACTCTACCACCAATACCTGAGAATAATCAGCGAGACAAAGTCAGCGTAATCAGCCTCTAATTCTTTTCGTAGAACGAACATGTGGTATACATGTACGGTTTATATAACCTACTCGGCTACAGTAAGGTAGGCACTGGACTTTGAATTATGTGAGATGTAATAAAACATAAATAACTGTAAGTTATTTATTTAATATTTATTCAACATACCCCTACATCTACTATATTATATTTGAGCCCAAGTATGCCACTTGATCATTCAGGGAGTGACAAGTTAAATAAGATCAAGCCTTTTCTGAAGTATTCTGTCAGCTCTCTTGTCTGAGTTACAATTATAACTTCTGGAACCACCTTTATGTTTCGAAATATTGGACCACATTGATTGACTACGTTCCAGTCCGATCTCCAAAAAATACTTTATGTCTACAAAGGCATAACTATACTAGTTAAAAGGACCAAAAAATGTTAACTACCCTTGGAACATTTTATTAGGAGCAATAAATCCTATCTTGAAACGCCATACTTCCTAGAATATTGTTAAATGCAAATGCAAGAGCACAGCTAACCATGTTCGTATCCGATTTGACGGGAGACAGATAACTAAGAAAGAGGTAATACTATGGAATACTAATAAAGCATAACACTATGGAGCGGTGTCCACGACGCGCTAGGTGTGTTATTGTTTACCCGTAACTCGTCAATGTCCAAAATAAACGTATCATAAATCGTAAACTATTCGACCAAATGGGCGGGGGCCACACGGTCACACCCTATCAAGTTCAGATGACCATTATGTTTTTATAAGGATTTGTCTATTACCAAATTTGATTTTTTGGTTTTGTTGTTTTTTGTTTGAATAATTTGATAGGGTTTTTTTGCTAATGGTTTGTCTAAACTTACCTGTATGTATGGTATTAGTTACATATTTATCTCCAAAATTTTATAATTTTCTCAAAAAAACTTTATAAATTTATTTGTATATGACAGGATCATGGACTTATAAAGAATATTATCAAAATGGGTGATGAGTAACAAAGGATAAAATAAAACGAAAAAGTAGAAATAAAAATATTTATTAAAATATATTTTTCCAATGCTACCCACCACCCGTAACTAATAACCAATGTAAACAGTACAGTTTTATATTTAAATAAATTAAAAACATCATCAAATATTGTTAATTGACAAGAATTAATCAAATAAATTTGTTTTTCTTATTTGTAAATAAGATAAAGTTTATCTTTTAAGGACACAAAAAAGTTTATTGAGCCTTGCAGTAACAATTTGATTGAGAAGTAAATTCTATAGATAAGGGATAGTAACAAACATAATAATTACACTTTTCAAGTCATGTAATATTATTTTAATAGAACGGCGTCAATAATAATCGTCAGAATTAAAATTTAACATTAAAAATTAAAACATCTCGTAATAAGTTCTTTAGAAAATAAAAATTCCATATTTTAATATATTGTCGTGTACACTGTCCAGATGGTTATTTCATAAGCCTACCCTTCACTTTATGATTGTATAATTTTTTTTAAATGATGCAATTATTTCAAATTTCCCAGGTTACCAACAGAGTCAGTTTAAAGATCTCTTTGTTATAAGTTTTTTCTTAATCTGTTACTATGTCTTTTCATATTCTATAGCAAAACATACTCACCACTCAAAACGATAGTATACTAGGCTTCAAAAACGTTTTCTATTTTTATTAACAGTCTACGTCAAGCAGCTTCCTTTACTCGAAAGCTATTCAGATAGATTACGTTATTTTAAGGTAAATGCTCTGGAGGAACGTAGTTGGATAGTTGACCAAGTACTGCTTTTTAAGATTTTAATAAACGTTTTAGACTGTCCTATGTTGTTAGAGAAAATATTATTTGCAGTTCCTCGTCCCCGACAGAGGTTTTGCAATTTTTACAAAATATTATAAGCAGATCACATGATAATGTGTATTTTTTTAGAAATATCATACTCAATATGAGATATTTGGATTAAGAATAAACTAAAAAACGATCCTTATGACATATTGCACAGAAAATACTGAAAATATTGTATTTAATATTTTTTTACATTGTAATGTTTTATAACTCGATATCTGGGACAGCGAAAACTTCTTAGCGTATACAAGATTACGAAATAAGAGTTATTTCTATCGTAATTCATAACCCAAAGTACTAAATATCGGTTAGTTTCACTATAACTTTAAAATTTACTCAATACTACCAGTGTGTAACATGTATTATTGTTGTTCCATATGATAATATTAATATACTAGATACATCAATGGACGGATTCGTTAAAACTTATCATAAATGTTACGTGGACAAACACGGACACACACGAGATGTTGACAGAAATTAAAACTTGACCAATCAAATAGAAATCTTTGCCACATCGCGGAAAACTATTGGTTGTTATAAAAGGACGCTGTACGTGCTCATTAATTGGTTGGGCTTTATAAACGACGATCCAGCGTTACTAGCGTACTCTGGCGAATGACGAGCGAACTTAAAGCCACGTTATAAAATTAATAATGTAATAATAATATTAATCTACTGAGTGTGTATAAGCTGTGGACGCAGTTTTTAAAATATTATTTCGGATGCATTAGTAAAGGTATCAGGTTGTCCATTCTTTTAGCTGATTAAAAATACCCTAGCAGACTTGTTGCTTGTAAGTCTCTTGATGCCCTTTGTTAGTCAAACCTGTAGACGGGCTTCATGACAGACGTATATGTGTGTGTGCGTGCACGTATATGCTCACAAGTGTGTGCGTGTACGTGTTTTCACAGAGCCGTCAGTTGTTACCAGTGACGAGGTCGGCCAAGCGCCTTACCAGCGAGTCATCGGAAACGCGTGAGGGGCTGCGCGGCGCACCCGACGGCCGCCTCCCTCCCGCGCTCCCACTTCCTCCGGAGCTCGTGGCGGGCGTCTCGCAGTTGGACGGCACCTTCACCGCGCAGCGTTTGTGGTAGTTCAGCCCGCATCCTGTAATCCATCGAAAACTATTAGGTAGAGTTAACATATAACACATAACTGCGCCTGTACCACAGACAGAAGTGATGGGATAACCATTGTTGATTTTAGTAAAATCAGCAGTCACGAAGATTAGTTGAGCCAGAACTCAAAAACTCTATCTGAAGGCTTCAATAAGAAAACCTAAATCGTTGAAAAATAAATGGTAAACTTGGAATTTATAGGTAGCGTATATGCTGTTTTGGCAGAAAAGTACAGCTGGGAGACGATGACGCGAGGTCTCTGATCGCGTGCTTCCACGCTGCTTTTAATTATCTATTCTGCCACAACTTTTAATAAAAACAATTGTAAAAAAGCTTTTCGGCCTCGGAATTTCCGATCCGATACGACTTAGGGGTCTTCAAGAAAAGAGCATAAAAAGGCTGGCAACACGGCTAGTCTTGTGGGTGCGGCTAGCTAATTTTTTGTCCAATAATTTATAAAAAAATTGTAAAAAAATCTATTTTTATTAGACTTTACTCTTTAAGAAACAAGTGGTAAAATCATTAAGAAACAAGTAGTAACGTAACGCTTTACCGCGTTATGTCCCTTACGTTTTTTTAACGGCCGTTACTTCAGAATCACATTTGTTAATGTGTGTGAACTCCAGTTGCGTGACGTAGGCGTTAGATTTTTTAAGTCAAATTTATTTACACACTCTTGACTGAGCTTGACGGAGGCGTTACGGAAACGAGGCCAACGGAAGTTTAAAGACACGTTACGTATGTTACAATGTTGTACAGAGATGTGTGAGCACACACATTCTGCAGCACTTCCTCTCATAGCTAGTGCATGAAGTAAAGGTACATTTTACTTCAGTCGTGTGGTCTAAAGCAAATTTGTATTTTTTGCACTGTTCTTTTAAATTACGTATAAGTAAATGGTGTTGTAATGTAATACTATCAATGGCACCCAGTTTCAGTAGATCACACCTAGGACTGATGGCAGTGCGTTAATCACACGCGAAAAAAAAAGTAATACCATACCTTCGCATTTGAGTCCCTGTCGGACGAGGCCGAAGAGCATTTCCCCGCAGAAGTCGCAGAAGGTAGGCGCCTTGTAGGAGTGGACGGCCAGCGTGTGCGGTCTCACGGAGGGTATGCTCTCGGGGCCTCCATCACATATGAGCACTGAAATATTACTACTATCAAATCTGCTTGTAATTCTAAGACCAATACAATAGACTTCGCTATACTAGCTACGTTTATGGTTACTATTAAAATAGATTATTTTATATGGTACCCACGAATAAGGTAGCAACTATCAATCCTATACATTTCTTAATGTATACGGTTCTTTAGTGAGCACGCTGAAGTGGCAATGTGCTGGTCACACACTCAGAAGATCAGGTGGCATGGGCTGCTAAGGTTCTGGAGAGGAGGTCGCGTTTAGGAAAACGACGTGTTGGTCGACCGTTCACCAGGTGGAAAGACGATCTGTGTGCTGTAGCCGGTCCGAGATGGATGCGAGTAGCAGTAGATCGGCCATGTTGGCGTTCATTGAAAGATGCCCATGTCCTGCAGTGGGCCGATAAGGGTTGAAAATATGGTGATAATGACATTGAGCTTGTAATGTTTTTTTTTTCAGTGATAAAATTATAATATCCAGTATTCAGTATTTAATTTTAACTATATCTATCACTTTTCAGTTTATGAATTACAGCCTGGTGACAAACATTCGGACAGTCTTAGTAATAGTGTCCTGTTTTTAACTTTTAGACACGGTACTCTAAATGCAAGCTAAAGTACACAAGCACTAATCTGAACAAGATTTGTTTTGCATTTGATAGCCCGGCGACGGTTATGGATGTGTTAAAGGCCAATTATTTATAAATGATCTGACATCATTATAAATAATGATCATCATTACTTTGTCAGCTAATGTTAGTATAATAAATCTTGTTCATTCTACGCCCAGAGCCGTCCCATCTGAACAGATCGTCGGACGACCCCATAAAGATAATATATATAAGAGAAGGAAGCCAGCCTAAAACGCGGCCATCTAAGTTAAAAAAGACAGCAAATGTAGCAATTCTCTGGCTCTTTTTTCATTGGTCCCTGCGCAATCCTATAACTAGACAAATATAGTACTGGATTCTCATCTGCCTTCTCTATTCTGCCTATGGTATCCCTTCTCTATCTACATTGTTTCCATGGTCGACCCACCTGCTGCTAAGAGCCCCATTTACCCATCGGCTATTTATTCTCAGTTTTTTTACGAACCAACTGCCACTTCATACACTTCGCGTAACCAGGTGCCACACGGTTACGTTAGCTGTACACCTCGCCTTAACATGAAGCCCCTCAGTTTTCACTTCTATAGAAATACTTTTTCGAGTATAGGCCTCGGTCGGCTTCTTACAATTCACACGAAATGCGACAGTGTAAATGTCACTGGGCGGTGTGCACATGACAGCGAGAGTTACCTCCTCGTTCGTGTTTGCTCAATTCAGTTGCAATGCAGCATGGCACTACTATCCATCTCCCTCTATCCCTTTTGGCAATAAAAAGATAAACCTATGAATTTTCTCTCTCGTCTACGCCACTAGTTCTGTTCATTCTAAGACCCAGGATAGATTTACGGTCGTTTTTAATATTCTATTCGTGGATGGAACTCATGACAAAAATGGATCCTCAGTAGCCATCGATAGGTAGAATGTTAAAAGTTAGAGAAACTTCAAAATGTAGGAGGTAATTAATTGTATGTGATAAAGAGTATACTGCATCGAGACCAGTTTATGGTCTTAGAGGTTGTCGCAATTGGCGGTCAAAGCATTGGCGGTTTATGTCACTTTAGTAATAATTAATATAAAAGACCCTGGCCAAATTATAATAATAGGCGTGTAGATATGTTTGTCCTTGACGTAGTTGTTGGTGACATTGTATGTAGTAATACATACATTACACTACTAGCGTTGTACGTAGTGTTGTATGTAGTGTCGTATGTAGTGTAGTATGTAGTGTGGTGTATGTAGTGTAGTATGAAGTGTTGTATGTAGTGGTGTATGTAGTGTAGTATGTAGTGCCGTGTATGTAGTGGTGTGTGTAGTTCTGTATGTAGCGCTGTATGTAGTGGTGTATGTAGTGTTGTATGTAGTGGTGTATGTAGTGTAGTATGTGGTGTGGTGTATGTAGTGTTGTATGTAAGACTACATATAAAGCACATACGGTTTGCGGTGAGCACGATTTCCACCAGCGTCTCGTCGGTGATATCCGTGGCCGAGTTGACGAGTTGCAGCACGTTTGGCGAGCAATAGTCGTGGCGGAATAGGAGGATGCGGTCCGACAGACGGTTCAGCCCGTTATCTGGAATCTGGAATTCACAAATACACTGTTAATATTCTATCCTCTGTCTTCCGTCTCCTTTAGGATAGTGAGGAATAGAGCATTCCCTGGCGGTTGACTCACCGACGACCACTACTGTTGTGTGTGTATGTGTGTGTGTGTGTGTGTGTGTGTGTGTGTGTGTGTGTGTGTGTGTGTGTGTGTGTGTGTGTGTGCGTGTGTGCGTGTGGTGTGTGTGTTGTGTCAGTGTGACGCCAAACACAGTGCAGTTAAATAGTCTGAAAAGAGTCAAGAAGGAAAATTTTAAAATAAATGCGTTTATGGAATTAATTAAAAACTTCACACGAAAATTTTTGGTTTCCTGTTACGAAACCTTTCAAAGACGAATCCGGCTCGCCCTTGGCTATTTTTTATTATATTTAAGGATTTCATATTTCTTTTAATGTAGTTAGTTGATAAGTTACATCTAGGAACTAACGCTACAACAACTTAAGGGCTTCGGTAAGAGTATCGTTCTGATCCCTAATAGCTATTTAAATATATAGTCTATGATGTCGGAGTCCAACGCCGCCCGCTTCATTACATTGCTCATTGCGTCGTTCTGTACACGTACCTCGACTGTTGAGACTGCCACTACCGCGTGAGGGATGCATTCGTGTATTGATCGACTGGCATCAGCCCGCGGTCGCACCCGCGTAGCATCGATCCCATTAGTCGTAGCGCCACGGTATATAGTCTACAACCTTCCTCGATGGACTATTCAACACAAAAATAATCTTTCAATTCGAGCCAGTAATTCCTGCACATTCAAAACAAACAAACCCTCCAGCGTTCTATTATTACTATGGATATAGTTTGTGTGCGTTACCTTGTCCTGCACGAACTTGACGGCCAGCTCCTTGAGGTAGGCGAGCGTGAGGCGCTGTACGGGCGCCGACACGGCGTCGCGCAGCACGCCCATCTGGAACAGGAACGTCACCTCGCCCTCCATCGCGCGCCGCCCGACCGCCGCACACGGTCTCTGGGGACAACACCGGGACTCGTTAATATCATCACAATCATTCCCAGTGAGAGGGCCAGTCATTTAAAACATAAGGAACGCAAAGGGCCGTCAGGTTCGTCGGGCAAAGGAGCCGATTGTACCAGACTGATTGATAACTGACCGAAAAGATGAACTTAAAAAAAATAGGCGAACAAAATTTATTACATTACATTCCTTCATCTCTTCTAAAATAGAACGCCAAATTTGAATTTATTCGAACTCATACAATTTGAACACAGAACTTTCTATGCCACCAGAACCACATTGTTTCGGTTGCTGCGTTATTGAATAGCCATCGTTATACAAGGATTTAAATGATTATATAAGCCGCAATCGTTAATGGATATATTGAAAAAAAAAAAAAAAAAAGATTTTTAAGCTTTGGTCATATCTTGATCGAGATTTTCAACATTTCTTGAAGTCATTCAGTAATGAAGTACCTACATTTTCCTTTGCCTCTTAAGATAGTCTACAGTAAGATACATATCTACAAAAATTTTCACCTGACAAAGTTTGCTAGCCAAAAACAAATCCTCTTATTGCGTATTTATGAAAATAATATCAGTTGGATACTTCGGTAAAGGTGATGCAGCCAATCTGTGCGGTTCAAAAGATGCTCCACCCGCCGATAAGTTGTTTTTACGAAAATCTACACAAATAACGATGACATTCAACATCCATATCGATGTTTTCCTCATAGGTAAGTATTATTCGTATTTAAATATAATCAGAGTGATAGAGAAAGTTCTCTTTATTATTCCGACTATGTACAAGTCGATATTCGGATTGTAAACAAAATTGTCATAACATTTTCGAATCCAGTCGTTACTTGGGACACCAGGCAATTATTTTCCCTTAGAATATCAAAACAATTCTAAGTTGTTTGCATTTGCTATGGCCGGACGGGAGTATGACATTTTTATAATATAACTGTTTAAAAATAAGTTAAAATTCTGTTAAACATGACATTTTTTTCGACGATTTCGGCAACAAAAAAAAGAGTGCTGGAGTCCGGTCAGCATTAATGATGTGAGTGACCTCAAACATATAGCTTTCGTCTACGTTTAGGGCTCTTTTCCAACCTTAATCGAGCTCTCCTGTCAAACATGTTAAACTTTCCTTGGTAACGCAGGACCACCGGCCTAATGATGCTTAATAGCCACCAACACCAGGTGCTCTGGAAATTTTAATCCTCAAAGAACCTCGACGATCAGCCAGTACTTAGAGTGTTGGACGCTGAGTGTTACCTGCGCGTCAGCAACAACCTCATAACAACTTCGGGACAATACCTGGGTTCATCTTGGGCTACCGAGAGCCCCACCGCAACAACTAGGATTGAACTGTGGTGGGGTCAAAGTTGTATAAAGAATATATAAATGTGAAGGCTGTTCCTATAATCGGGTATGATCGTTTTACAGATAAAAGTTTTCTTGCTTATTAAACGAATGACAGAAGGAAAGTAGCCAGGAATAATCTCAGCATAGATTATAAGAACATGTTTTACGCAGGCACATTTAGCGCGGCTACTACTCCTGAAAACGTTACTTACATTCTGGAAAACATATCTGCCCAGACACTTCATGATATCGATCGTATGGCGTAGACAAAAATATGACAGGCGAGGCTTATAACAATTTTGTCTTGCTCTTTTAATATTGACTTATTTCACTAAGCACAGTTGACATGCTAGATGATTTGCTTAAGAGACAGCTTAAAAATATCTCAAACAGCGTGTAGCGGAGTTTGGTTTCACACCAAGGTAATCGTCCGAGTGCGCGATCATACCATTCAGGGACACAATTATGTACCATGAGGGTAGAAAAACAAACATTTATTCCGCTTTTCTTGACCTGTCGAAGGCATTTGACCTGGCCAGAAACGATAATATATGGGCAAAGATGAATTAATTTGGTGTATTCAATATCAGGTATATTGGTATGGGCAAATCAGACGAAATTACTTGGACAGCAGTCGACCGAGTATAGGGCTAAGTGTGGGCGCGACGAGTGAATGGACTTCGCCCTCACACCATAACGTTTACGTAAATCAGCTGATTAGTGCTTAGAAATACGCGTGTTAGATATAACAGACAAGTGGGCACTATTGGTAAGCGCACATGAAACTACCTCGCTCTGTCCGGTCAAGTTGGCGCGTACGCAAACTATCTCAAGTTAAAGTTTGCGACAGGAGGTAGCGGGACGGCGGCAGTACTCCATGTCGACACGTGTTCCTGCACTCGCAAGACCCTCGACTTCTGGAAATTCAAGCTACCACGAGCATTAGAGAAGAGTGGAGTGAGTAGTTTCGTATTTATCCAATTTACGGTAAGAGAAAGCTTCCGAATCCCCAATGAGCGACGTAATTGGAAGTTCGAAGCGTCTAAACATAAAAGATAATAGTTATCATCGTCTCTTCTGTCTCTAATTTATAAAAGCTACAACAGCTACTAATTACACTACCATACTTATATGTGTATTGTAGAGGTAGTGTCACTGCTGCACTGTCCAACTTGGAAAATTCCGGCGCCAAATGTTGCTCTCACAAGAAACAAATAATATTTAATAACATTTTCATTTCAGCGATGGGGGAAGTCATCTATGGACTTCAAAAAAATTAAGAAAGAATAAGGACTTCGACAATGGTCATGCTCAGACGTGTCAGATTTAGATACTGTAAACACTCCGAAGTGTGTCAGATACCGTACGATACGTACGTCCCCCACCATCACGGGGACGTACAAAAAGTCTATCCTTTATTAGTTACCAAAATATTGACAGGTATGCCGCCCCTGCAATCAAAACAATACTCAAAAATTGTATGTGGACGTATTAGCCACAGTGACAGCCGACACCAACCCTCCCCGCGATCTCGTCGCGTCGCGTCGGGTGACGCGTGACTCGGTGTGTAATGAGATACGCGACTTACGTCGTCGCGACCATTTGTACGACTTCCCCCACCTCCCTGGCACCTCACCAGCACAAGTCACTGCGCGAACTGGACGTACCTACACTCCGAACAGACCCTATTGCTACTAGAGGACACCATATTAGATGTAATGTGACTACCATGCGTGGTCTAAAAGGTATGAGGGAACCGATAAAAATACATTACACTTACATACCGTCACAGTCATACATACATACATACATACATACATACCGTAAAAGTCACGATATGCCGTCTCTTGTAAGAAGTACCAGGCACCAGCAATGTACAGTTCCTACTTCCCAAACAAGGCGAAGACAGTACAAGAGACTTTTATTTTTGACTGCTTTACCCCGACTTAATTGTCCAGTGCTGCATCATCGGTTATGTGGTTGATAGACAGGATAGATGTCCCTCCTTTGGACTTCTTGGATGGTAAGGATGCATTGATTTTTTTTAAATTGAATTCGTTTATTCAGTATTTAACAAAATTTTATCTAATACATAGTCTCACAAAACTGCTTACGCAGTTTGACTGTGAGATCTCCAGTCTAAGTTATACAATATTATATCTATGTAGTATGCAAATATATTAAATAAACTATTTAATAGATATTAGATGTTTTTTTAAGTTCATGTGTAAACTTAATTTTATTGTCTTGTTTCCTGGTGTCAGCGGGCAAAGTATTCATCAGGTCGGTAATGTACTTTTTGAACGTTCTGTCACCGTAGTAATTACTCACTCTAGGTACTTCATATTTACTTGCCCACATCGATCTGGTAGAGTATTTATTGTCGGTCCGTGAGCTAGTACCCTTGACTGCTATCATGAACTAGTATTAAATATTTATGTTTTAAGCTAACGGGTAGGATTTTACATATTCTAAATAAATATATAATTTCCTTTGCAGCTAATATTTTTGTTGAATGATAATATTAAAAATCTAATATGAAGTGACTCTAATTTATCAATATCACTTTTAAAGGTCAGACCATACCAATGAGGACAGTGGCTCAGGACCGAATCAATTAAGGCCACATACAGACACTTTATTGTACAAAGAGGAACTTTAAAACTGAGATGGTAGAACTTTCCTAGCAATATTCTTAATTTAATACAAATATATTGTATATGAGAGCACCATGAAAAACTTGCGTCATTTTCATGCCGAGCTCTCCTACGAGGGAGGCAGCTCACGCACGGAGCTAAAGTGGGCGTTGATTTATCGTGGGGGCTGGAGGAGCTCATTGAGCGATCATGACTGGGGGAACCATCCCCCACAACGGGCTGAATGACTTGTACACTATAGAGTCATGAAAGTAAAAAAAAAAGAAAGGCGGTAATGTGTAGACTTAGTTGTTCATCTTTTTATAGAATAGGAGAACAAACAAGAAATCGGTGCTGAAGTGACTACCGACGCTTATTGACATCCGCACACGTGCAGTGCGTATTGCCTTCCTCCTATGGGCCACTGGCGCACGAAAAAGATAGCATCGCCATCACTCTCAAGGAATTATAATCCGACTTGTGTGCGAGAGTTACCCTCACAACGTGCCGCCCAATTCAGCATGGCCCACCACTCTTTCCCACTGCTGTTACTCCTGTGTCTCCAGGATTGACAGAGGTCGCCACTTGTGACCCTTTAATATGATCGCAGGGACCCCGAGGAAATGATAAAAACTGCCTTGGGACCGGCAACGAATTTAATCGGAAAAAATGAAGGAGTAAAGGAGGAAGTGTTTCCATTTTCCCTCCCCAATCTAAGCGGAGACAATACGTGATTGCAATGAATTAAACAGTCAAAAAAGAGACGGCTATGTTACCTTTTTACATTACTGTTTTGTAACATTTTGGATGGAACCAACGCAGAAAGCACACCTTCACCATTCCACTTCAAGGACGAGATGGGGCCTCCCTCATCCCGTCTAGTCATCGTCATTGTTTATTTGTTTAGACACAAACAACCTGTCAGTTTGTTTACATGCCAATGGTGCGTCCACGAGAGGTTGGGGGTTAATGTGTGCTGTTGTATGTGTGTTGTGTGTTTGCTGTGCATGCGGTGATGTTTTCGAACACATTAATTAATTATATAAACAATCTGCACGCGTGGCGACTAATTAGATAACCGGCTACTTGTTGCGAAGTGCGGGGCGTTGGTTGGATTGATCTTTTATCTTTCAGTAATATGTAGTGCTAGCACGGTAGAAAGCGGTAGAGCTATGTTGCATTAAGCCGGAACGAACGTGGAAGTAGGTACCTCTCGCTCGCATACATGGTACCACCGGCGTCGCAAAATGACAGCTTTGCGATTCCGGTGGCCCAATAGAGGAAATGAGGGCAACAAATACAGCTTGAGTTTAAATAACTCTTTATACAGAATGTACAGGAAAACTGAACACCTAATTTAGTATGATGTAGTATACCACCAAAGTAAGTTTACTTAGGTGATAGATATAAGATACGTCTCACATTTACAAAGATACACCCGAAAACAAAATGTACTGTGGCAGCGCTTCCCCTTAACAGTGCGCTTGATGTCGACTGAACTTCAGAGTCGCTCACTTAATAAAAAGAGTTATTGAGCTTCTTTATCGATGACCAATAAGAAAGTGGAAAACGGGACATTAAAATAGCAAAAAATATCAAAAACAAGACTTAAACTTATTGATGTCTCAAGTTAACGCGAATGTAGTTTTATTGTAAAACTTAAACTTAATAAACTTAACCTTAATACCGCAGTAGGTTACTTATTAATGCAGATAGACACAAAAAATCACGGAGGTTATTCGTATGTTGAGGCAGCCACATTCAGATTCCACACGACACAGAACACAGTATAAAAACACCGCCACAATTGAATTCTACACGTCATAATGTTGCATTTTTTCCTCGCAAACGGCTAAAATCGTGCCACTCTGGCCCACACATGCATATTGCGTCGATTGCACATACCGTTTCTGGTAAAAGTACTTTCATCAGTCCACAAAACTTTTTCAATTACCTGGTACTGTCTTCCGGATTTTCGTCGAAATGTCGGAGTATTACGTCACGAACTTCTAAGTTATTGTTGCTGCCAGCATCTGTATTGCGGGGCACATAACTGCTGTGATCCCGTAAACGTACCATTCGCACAAACAGGCCATTAGAGGGAATACGTTCGTCATTCCGATGACCAAAATACTCCTTATAAAAGCACAAGGCTTTACACTTGCCCCGAGCCATCCCATAGGCCAAAACCATATCGGTATTCTGTATGTTACTGTACAAAAACGATGGCATGATAAAAATAGAAACACAATATGGGTTGCTTGATACACGATAATCACACTCCACATACTTTATTAACACTCACACTTACACGTCCGCACAGATACGTAATTTGAATGCAACTAAAAAATAAATTTAAAATATATAATAACATTCTAAGTAAAAAGCAAACTGGCCGTCTACTTTACCTTATATCGCCGCAATTTTCCGTGACAACGTGGCTGCGCGAAATGCAGGTCGGCGGATTCTTTTGAAAAACAGTGACGGACTCGAGCATTTAATTTTTGTAATAAATTAATAAATATTGTATTAGCTTCCGATGTTGATGCCTCGTTTTCGATTTTCGATTCGTTCGATTATTAAACATATTATGAATACGTATGTATTGGTTCATAGGTTCTGGAGTGGAGGCCGCGTTTAGGAAAACGAAGTGTTGGTAGACCATTCACCAGGCGGGAAGACGATCTCCGTTCAGTAGCCGGTCCGGGATGGACACATAGAGGTAGCAGGAGATCGGTCGTTTTGGCGTTCATTGAAAGAGGCCTATGTTCAGCAGGGGAACGATAAGTGCTGACAATTCTGATGGTGATGATGTATTATCACATCAATTTCTTTTATTACTAAAATAGTTAGTCGTCATTGGTGATATTATTTCATTATTGATATTAGCAACATCATCATCAGACGGTTGACGTCCACTGTTGGACATAGGCATATTAATGTTGTACGATAAAGAAATTTATTATGCGTAAACCAAATACTTAAATGTACATATTATTATTGTCTTTATTCCATAAACATTATTTAATAATTGTACAGGTTACAATTACTAAGAGCCGTAAACTTACCAGGAATGAATGGATAAGATAGGACGAGAATGTTTTTAACTAGTATCGTCTGATTACGTACTTGTACAGCGGCATTGTAATTTAGAAGACGACAGTAAAATAGGTAATTAGGTGATCACCTATATTATTATACATAATAGTACCACCTTATTACATAATAGTAAACATTTTTAAAGCAAAGTGATAAAGTTGCAGTACGGTTATGTTGGTACAAAAGTTGCTTTTTTTTAATAATGCGTTCATATATCGTAAAACACAAAAACGCGTTTAGTTTAAAATCTTTTACTTAACACATTTCACCTATTTAAGTGAGAAAATAGAGTATTATTTCTAAAACTAAAACCCTCATATCTCTTAAAAGCTTATGATTTTTACCGAAATTCTTTTTGTATTTGAATGCTGATAATGCACTGTAAAAGAGATGACCGGTTTTCTTTTTTCTTAGCAAGTTTCATGTTTCTAGGTTAACAGAAATTCCTCCATAGATACGTAATGTAGGTATGTCCGTCAACTATCAACAAGTGTCAACAGTCGGACATACGGACAAACCAAGGGATCCTTTATAAAGGTCAATTTTTTATGGTTCTGTGCCCAAACGGCAGAAAACGGAACCCTTACAGTTGCCTCATGTCCGTCGGTATCATAGGTGTTTTACGCGGAGATTCTGAGTGCTGTACGTTTGAAATTTGGCACGTAGGTGTTTTTATTGGACTGCTAAAAACTATGCAGTATGATTAAAAATATAAAATTACTAACTAAGGTTAGCACTTACATGTAATTGAGGAATGATAAAAGAACGCGGGAGGAGATAGATGCGGGGGTGTTATTGGATAGGCCTTTATAAACTATTTAGAGGTTGTAACCTCCCCTCTCTCTAACTTATGAACTACCGAGAAAGGAAATATGTGAAAAAATGTTGGGATTATAGAATGTAATAAAAACGTCAAACGAAAATTAATTGGAACAAAATCTATAATGCCAGTGATATGCGATTTTCTTGGTTCGCTGTTACGTCACCCTCTATAGATGAGACCGACCCGCTCTTGGTGGCTTTTTTCTTTGGGAATACGTAGGTCTAAAATACGTTACACGTATGTCTGGAGGAGAAACTGAGGGTGACGCATCTGCATAACAATTATCCGGACGTCTATACTCCGCGCTCCGCTTTCCATTTGAGCGGCAAACATTATAAAAAAAATGTGTGTATTACTTAAAAATATATATCAACTGAAATAATAAGTCTCAGACTATAAATGCCGTAGGAAATTGATTAAAATTAATCATCGTAAATATCGTTTACTATCGTATCTCTTGAATAAAATAACAGATTTTAGATGAAAGGGAGAAGAAGAAAAAATTTGATTAGTGTGGGAATTGTACTTCTAGGATTTTTAAATATTTCAAGCCGAATTAAACATTTTTCCAACGAAATGAACAGAAATTTTCGAATGCAATTGTCTTAGATATGAGAAGTTGAAGGAATGACCTGCAGGGTCGATAGTTTTTGGAAAAAAAATTACATGATGATTGATTAGACCACCTCTCTTGTAAGTCAGATTGATCTCAAACAGTGGTATCGTTCTAACGACCGGGGCTCAAGTACTCCATTCATATGCTTCCTACGGACCCGCGAGTGCAGTTTACTCTATAAGTACTAGCACTCTGAAGTGAAAACTGCGTAAGAAACGTAAGCTGTAAAAATGTTACGTTATTCTACCTCGCGTTATGTTGTTTCTTAAAGTAAAATCGTATTTTTCATCTAACATCACATTGCACGCCGACCGTTACATAACACTGATATCATAAGCAATGAACATTTGGTGCACGTGTAACATTGGAATTAAAATTTTTATGATTTAGGAAGTTAATAAAAAAGCAATGATGCAATGTAACATAATAGAAGAAGGCTGTCTCTGAGACTTCTATCCGCAAATATGTCGACTTGAAAATTGGTGTATTGTGTAGTTTTCATTGCCATTTTTATAATTTTTATTCTATTATAACTGGTTTTTACAAACAGTGAGGACCCAGTGGGTTTATTATATTGCGTGTTATATACGTCTGATAGTCTGTTTCAGCGATGTTCGTGTGCACAGACCGACGTGTAGGTATACGGTGATGCCAATGACGACGGGTCGACGGCCTGTCGATATTTTGCGCATTAGCATGTCATATTTCGTCACTAAACAGAATCCCCGCTATCGTTTGCACGTGATTTGGTGTATTACGATATTCTGTCACACCGTTAGCTATTATTAGCTATAGCCACTGATCTAAAGTATATACATATTATTTTCATAAATGAAAAAAGAAAATCTGAAACATGGTGTAAGCCTCAAGCACATCAACGCCGCCGCATATTCGCAAAGAATTAAATTGAACGTTATCGGGCATGCTTTAGAGTGTCGAGCGTGTGCGATATTTTAGTTCCTTTGGGAATAATGGTAGCGCTAATGTATGTGTAGCAATTATGCTTTTGCCACTTAAACATTTTATAAAAAAGTATATCTGTCATCTTTGACTGTTTGGTGTCGAAGAAATGACACTCTTTTCTTTTGCTGGACACGGAGGACGGAATGATGGCAGACGCTATCTGCACTCACCAAATGGTAATTAAATAGTTTTTTCCTTTTCCACACGGGAGCCTATATTTTCGTGTCACGATACACTAATTATTAATTATATAAACGAGTGAGTTCATGATTTCTTGCCGACGCCATGTTTCATATCTTATGTTCCGAAAAGTCTTTATTAATGTTAAAATGTCTTAACTCTCCTATGTGTGCATTTTGATATAGTTATTTACATGATCTGTATGGATATTAATTTGATAGATCGTACCATTAATGTGTTACTTTGAATGGTATATGCCACGAGTGAAAATTGGGTGTTACATGCTATTTTATTGTAACAGAGCACATATCTAGCCTGATTTTAGTTGGCTCATGAAGCCAAGAAACTGGAACGGAATCTTATTTGTTGTGTGTTCCTTTTCAGAGCTCTACTCCCATCTTTGTTTTTAAGTTTGGATGTAATATGAAGATATGATGTCGCCATAATCTTCCGCTATTGGATTTGAGGATTGAAGAACAATCTGTCTAGTGGATTGCTCCGGGTTGCATCAGCGTTTCTCGGACCACTACCTAGATAAGACCCTCGTTCCCTAATTTTTTACTAACTTTATCAAACTGGTTCGATTCCATTGTTTGTTTCTTGTATTATTATTAAGATTGTTTATGATTGTGAATATGGAAAGACCATCATTAAATAAATGCATTTAAAAGATTAAACCTAATAGTCCCTTTACACCCATTGTTGATTCCTTTTCTAGAAAATAATTGTGCGATCAGCTGTCCATTAGATTCATGTCAATGGTAGCTTAGTGCACTGTTGTTGGCGCTTTCAATATTCTACCTATTGATGGATTTGGCAAGTGGCGATGGGGTTTCGACATATTTAGTCAAAATTCTATCTCCAGTAGTGAAAACTATAGATAATATATATAACATTGAAGACGGTCCTTAGTTCGCTATTCTTCGCGCTGCCATATAAGTCCACTGTTACCACCGCCTTAAACTCCGATAAACCATGCGAGCAGCGTTGCTACACTACACCTCTGCCCCACTTCCCTGCTACTTCTGATTTCTGCATTTCTTATACCAAAATTAGTAGTTGGCAACAACAATACCATTTATTAACGGATTGGCCCATCACATTTTCTTACCGCTGCTGCTACCTTGTCCCCAGGATCGACAGCGGCCACCTCTTGTGAGGATTTTATATGATCGCAGGGAGCCAGGGGGAATATTAAAACTGCTTTGAGGGTCCCAAACCCCAAGGCAGTTTTAACATTCCCACGTAGCATAGCTCTTTTCTATTCTGAACTTGTGCTAAAACGCCTTGTAACGCTTCCTCGGATCGCTACGATTTTTTATCGGACACGGATGGCTCATCACGTTTTCCCACCGGTCCTACTCCTGTGTCTCCAGGGTCGGCAGCGGGCACCACTTCTGAACCTTTGATATGATCGCAGAATAGTAATGCTAAAACTGCCTTTAATTAGTTTAACGAATTTTATCAGTAGAGAAAAGTAGGAGGAGTAGGAAGTGTTTCCAGTCTTATAAAAAATACATTCAGTTTGAATCAAAAATATTTCGTTCCGCTTTATTTCATATAGTGTGTGCCTTTCGACGACTTGACCCTGGGATCCGCAACGAATTTAATCAAGAAAATAAGAGGAGTAGAAAGTGTTGTTTTTACGTCCACTTAAAATATTCGGATGTCCCGAGAACCTCACGAGACGTAAGATCGTACTAGACGTTACTAGGTTGTTATTTTTGAAGGTTGCAAACGCAATGTCCCCATATCTCTCTACGATAACGCATGAGTGACGCGCGCGTACGCATGGGCGACTTCTACACGCAAACACAACACGCGTGTGACAAGGGCACTGACGCTACCGCGTGGATAAACACGAGTATTTACGCTTAACTTAGAATAATAAATTTTAGTGACTTAGAATATTAAATATTGAGTTTCTTAATATTTTACAGGAGCGTATTATTTAGTCAGTTATTCTTTGAATTCTTTTACATTTGGCTATGTGTATTCAGCCCTCCCCCACCATGGTTCAATGTTTGTTGTGGCGGTGGGGCTCAGTAGCCTGGAGTATACACAGGAACCTTTGGCGACCAATTTAACCGAGACGGCGCTTTGTACCCTTTCTTTCAAAAGGAGCAGTAGGAAGAGGCGCTTTTGGGCATGTGACAATGGGCGAGAATGGAAATCTCACCCCATTGCACTGTTCTAGAAGTTGGGTCCTCTTTTGGTGTGGGACAACCCTTCTGTGGAAGTGGTGTCGGTCCCTCAGGGGACTGACTAGCCGTCGAGCCCTGATGATATATAGTTCCGGAGCACCTCACTAAAGGCGGCACTAATGGCACTCGGCACTATTTGTGCCAAGAGATCCACAGACCACTGGACACGTGGGTGGCCGCGTAAATGCTTTTCCCCGCGTCAATAAAAGAAGAGAAGAAAAGAAGACCCATAAGCTATACCTACTTGCAACATATAGTCAAATTATAATAATATATAGTCAAAAATCCCACATGACCGTTGACTATCATCTGGCCACAAGTTGACAAGAAGGCGTAGGTATGGGTTCGCCAGTACAACGAGTGGAAAAGTTCGATAAATCTCTCTTAAATCGTGACCAAACGGTGAAGCGATAGTAACCAAATTCCTAGTTCATCTAAGTGGTAACTTGAAAAGTCAATTTAAAACAATGAAAAGTTTAGTAAGAGCTAGTCCTATGCTGCATTGCAGCGGAATTAAGCCGCGCACGACCGGGGAGGTGAATCTTGCATACTTGATGCAGCAATTACGTTTTGCTACGTAAATATTTTATGAAAAACATCTCTGACTGTAAGGCTTAATGTTCTCTGTGTTGAAAAAATTTGACCCTTTTTCTTTTTTGCGATGGGGAGGATGGATATATTTAGGATGGCTGACGCTATCTGCAAATCATAATTAAATAGTTTTATCTTTTCCGCTGTGAACCTATATATTTGTGATATAAAATATATCAAATAACAATTACATTTCATAAAAAAGGAGCTCTACTCTTCTAATGTGAAGATCCAATAGTACTATATTCTTCGAATATTGAATATGAGGAATGAAGAACAATCCGCAGACAAACAGGGATTAAAATTATATATATAAACGACCATCCAAGTTGCAGCCGGGAGTCTCGGACAACTACCCAGATAGACTTCATCCCCTCACTTTTTACTAACCCCAAATTCAAAACTGTATTGATTCTATTGTTTGTTTCTGATCCCATTTTAAGTTTGTTCCAGATTGTGAATGTTGAGAGATCAATAATAGAATAAATGCATATAAGAGTCAGACTAAACCTCTATAGTCCTTACCCCCCCCCCCATTGTCAACCCCTTTTATAGAGTTTAACATAAACAATGATACCGGCGTAATGTCGCTGTCACGTTTTATGCTGTTTGTGAGTATAGTGGTTCATTGCAGGGAAGGAAGAGAGGACGACAATGCATTTGCATAAATATTATTCGGAAATTCGAACTGCTTGTTAACGAGGAGTCTATGACGCATGGATGTGTCCTGCGAGTACAGAGGACAAGCCTTTACAAGTGGATTCCCTACCTGTCACACGGAAGTCTCCATAGACGGTTTCATAGTACATTCCCACCGTTGTCGTGGTAGTGGGGCGGAAGTACGGAACTTAACTGAATCAAGGGAGCTGTTGTTTGTCCCCTCGCACAAGAAGAGGGAACACAAGAGCAGAAGGAGGAAATGCTTTTGTGCACAGCACGTGGAACCTGGACGGGAGCTGAACCGAAACCATGCAAAGGTGTGGTTGTTTTGCGATGCGGGAGTATGTGATTCTCCACAGGTGCGGTGGACTTCACTAGATACGGTAGTGGTTGGCACCCGGCACGGCCTGAGTGACCTGTTTGTTACATGGATTACCATTTAGTATCACATAGTCTTAAAACTCAATTGTTATTTGTAGGTACAAGCCAAGCCGCACGGAATGCGAAAGCAAACAAAAGGAAATGTATCCGCTACCTAGCCGATGGCCCATTGGGAAACGGGAGAGGGAGGGTAGCTCATCTGCATATATGAACGTTGACGTGTTGTGTGCGGCCTGTGGTATATAGAGAACACAAGTGTAGCGTGATTTTATATAACACCCTTAAAGTCAATTAAAGAAATAAATCCTGAATGCTCGTGAAACGCGGGTGGCGGGAGCTTACTCGACTGTGACTACAATGTGTATTGCACCTGAAAACAAAGGAAAAACTCGTTTAGAAGATCTGAATATGACTGGTAAGAATATTGATTGTATGGCTGCCCTTCACAATATGGCTGCAACCTGTGAACACCTATTGTCTAGTAATATCTTATGGCATAAAGGGGCAAGGGGGACTACCGACGTCCGCCTTCCCCTTTAATGGGCCACCAGAAGCTTATACCGCATGAAATGTGACAGTATAGGTGTCGCAGCGGTATCGGTATCTCCCCAGGCGCTACTTCAGCTGTAACGTACCAATGGCACTACCGCTTACTAACCTCCACCTCCCAAGTTTTAGCAGTAAATCGAACCGACTTTAAGAATAGCACGGCACTGAGAAGTTAAATTTCAACTAAATTGAATGTTTAATCTATCAATTTTATTTTGGAAAATTACTCTTTTCTCTGCCCCTGCGACATGATACCACCTATGGGACGGAACATACTAGTTCCACCAATGTATGTTTTTTTTTTTCAAAATTAAATTCATGACAAAGCAAATTTGAGTTTGCCGCTATACGACAAATCATCATATTATTTACGAATATTTTTTACTTTTATTTCAAGATACGAAAAATATGTGTGAAATATAAATGAGTAACAAATATAACATAGTAATGTATCTAATCATACACAACTTAAAGTAGATAGCGTTTATAAATCTGAAATTAGACAGTAAGGAAAGGTCAATGGCTTGTTAAAACAGTATTATTTTTATTATCAAACATAAGAGTCTCGACTATCAGTGAAATGGGCCCAGCTAGCCGAAGCGTAATGTAAATATGAAGTGTAATATAGCCGAATTGTCGGCCTACTAAAATGCCCCCCCTTGTGTCCCAAGCCAATGGTATCCATAATTAAAGGTTAGCTCTTGTGTTATTTATCATCAGCATCAGCAGCGCTTCCATCTGAGATGTTCGAGACGATAATCGCTATGAACTACAAACAAATATATTAAACATTTCCAATAAATAAGTACTTTCACAGTGACTGCGACATACTTACGTTTCCTACGCCTATGAACCTCCACTTCTCTGCGCCCATAGGAGATATGCTTTATGTTGAGATTTAATAGTTCTATAATAGACAACAAATCTCCAGCTCATTAGTAGCTATATTTTTTAGCAAACTTACATTTTCATACCTAATATAATACATTCACATTAAACATATTTTTGTCGGTCAATCAGATGAAAAAAAAAACCGGTCCAACCAGTAGTTGAGTTGACTAAATCTATTTTGCGACTTTGTTTTGAATATTTTAAATTTTAGCGCGCCTCTCGAGTATCGATTTTGAAATCCGTTGGGACACAAGGTCCGGTGAGTACGGCGGGTGGAAGAGAGCTACCAGCTGTACCTCTTGTAGCATTGCGATGCACTATCGTGAGGAGCTCGCGCATCGTAATGGTGAATCAATGGGTACGAGCGGTTGATCAGCCTCGGTTGCTAAATTGCCAGCTTCTGGCAATATACATCTACCGTCTTTATCGTGAATTTCGTATTCAAGATATTATATTATTTACGGCTTTCGAATAGAACTCATTTGAATTGGAAGATAATCAAATCTGAATATGATGGCTTGTTTTGGCCGTAATATTTTCTTATGTTAACTTTATTTTTACGGAATTATTTGTTATTATTAGCATTTAATTTGACTCTTACTAGTCAGGTCCAGGACTATATTCTTTGTAAAAGGTTAGGCTCGGGCAGTGCGCACATACAACAAGTACACCGCCTCACGGAGTACGTACTATCGGGACTCAAAAGACAAGGCCGGCCACGCGGCTCGGGCGCTGTCTTCTTTGATGTAGCAAATGCGTTTGACAAGATTTGGCATCAAGGCCTCATCTTCAAACTATACCAGTTAGGACTGCCTGACAGGCTGGTATTGATCGTAAATAGCTACCTAGCAAACAGGCAGTTCCGCTACAGAGTGGAGGGCACCCTGTCCTCCCCTCGTCCCCAAAGAGCCGGTTGTCTCCACAAGGATCAGTTCTCTCTCCCACTCTCTTCAATCTGTACACTAGCGACATACTGCAACACCATAGCGTCCAGCTGGCGATGGTCGCGGATGACACCGCACTGTACATTAGATACCTCCCCAACTACAGAGCCAAACTACTCCAAAAGGCCGTCACCGAACTCGGTGAATGGCTCTTAAAATGCAGAATAGAGGTTAATGCGGAGAAGAGTAAGTCCATACTCCTCTCACTAAACCACCCCTCGCATAGACGAGGAAACATGCCTCCCATCCTGCTCTATGGTAACGAGGTGCCTCGAGCAGAGACGGTGGAATACTTGGGTGTGACTCTCGAGTAGACGATGAGAAGAAGAATCACACAGATAATGTTCTGAAAAAGACACGATATGTCCCTTTTAAACTTTATCCTCTTATAAAGAAAAAGAGCAAAATGGCGTATAGATATAAGCTCACTTTGTATATTACATGCATTCGACCGATCTTGTCGTATTGCAGTACAGCATTCGCGCACATATCCCGTACCCAAATAGAACGGTTGCAGAAAACGCAAAATTGAATCTTACGCATGGCTACTGGATGCCCGTGGTACTTCCGAAACATCGACCTACATTGTGACTTTCAATTGACTCCGATTAAAGGACACTTCAAGGAGCTGTCTCAAAAGTTAATTGACCGTGCCATAATCACAAAAATAAATTAATCGTCCAAACGTCAGAATACGATCCGACGTTATTAATCGACTCCCGTTACCGTCGGCCGAAGCACGTATTGCACGACGCCGACGACGCGATCCGGATAGCAGTAGCTAAGTCCGTCCAAGCACACAAACAAAGAAACACAAAGACACGCTCCCACAGTGAAATGCCACATATACAAAAATAGGGCCAGCGATAGCTACTACAGACTAAAAACTGCTACCGCTATAGCAGTTTTTAGTCTAGTAGCTATCGCTTCACGACCTGAGCCCGACACACACTTCAGGCCCCCTTGGGTCGGCTGGATGGTGCGTAAATGCATTTTTCCTGCTAGAACCAATATCATATACACCGCTGTTACCGCTCGAGCGATGAAAACGTATAATGACACAGTTATAACACATATGACTGACAGAATGACAAACTCAGACGCCGCTACGGAAACGAGCTCGGGTTCGAATCCATAACTTGAGAGCTTACATTGGTAGAAATAAAACAACGCGACTTTAGAAAGCTCTAATAATAAAGAAATCAAGAATACGGCTTTCTGCTGATTTCTAGCGCAAATCGACCCCTTCCGTCAGGGGGGGGTTTGAGGAGGCCGGCCTCCTCAGATAAGGCAAACATTAACCGAGCTCAATTAGCCTTATCCACGAAACCGCAACTAAAGCGATATCGTGCGCGCGCCGTCTCACTAGTGTGGGGAGGGGGACCACTACCCCCTTTTTGGACCCAAAAATAGTTACTATAGGGTACGCCCACAATCAACCTGGTACACCTCTTTCCATCTGCGGGAAAAGAGGGGATCTGTCCCCCTATCGTCTCCCTAAACCTGAAGACACAAAAGTCTTCGTAGTCAGTCTGGACTGTTGAGGCTGGACAAGAGCCGCCAACCAGTCACTCCAAAAAAAAAAAGTGCGCACATATTATGTAACTAAAAGCCGTAATGCAGACATCTAGATTAATCTGTATAATATTATTGCGAATATATAATTTAATGTGATTAGTGTTGATAATAGGCATAAAAATGCTCCATACATATTACATAAAAGTTTATTATAGGCTATGGAATAGATAACATAAATGAAGATAGGCTATCAATTTCTAGCTCTCCTTCTCCTCTCATCATTCATTAGTATCAGCCCTTATCAGTTCACTGCTGGACATAGGCCTCTTTCAATGAACGTCAAGACGGCCATTTCCTGCTACTCGCATCCTTCCCCGACCAGCTACTGCACGAATATCGTCTTCCCACCTGGTGAACATTCGACCAACACTTCGTTTTCTTAAACGCGGCCCCCACTACAGAACTTTAGTGGCCCCTCTGCCATCTGATCTCCTGAATGTGTGACCGGCCAGTTCCACTGCCACTTCAGTGAGTTTATTCTTCGCGTGATATCGGTAACTTTAGTTCACTACCTTATGACTTTGCTGTACTACTAACTATACTACTACTGTCAATAGGACAAAGACACACACAACATAGCACTTGCGGACCAGCCCTAAATTAAGAGACCCTGTTCCGGCCTCGTGGGTCTTCACGAGGAGACTATTGCATGGTAGCAATATACGGTAGCCCGTAGTGGGGGTTACCGTTTCTTCTAAGTCTGGGAGTCTAACAACTATAGAAGACCGCAAGAAAATAATCTGATTTTATAATCGTCATTATAATTATCAGCCATTATTCTACTTTTGCTAAATATTGGTGATGCGGGTTCGGTATGAGAGGCAGGAGATCGTTCGGGTTGACGGTCTACACAATGACGAAATGTAATGATACCGTCACCCTAAAGGGTATTCTTCATGTACGTATAGTAAATTTGCTACTTGCCATTTCCATAACACTTAGGGATCCGTATCCGAATGATAGGACACATTATGTATTGCTTTTTTATAGTATAAGGGTACAAAAGAGAAATCGGACCTTTAAACGGCTACTGACGCCCATGAACATCAGCATAATTATGCGGATGCCTACTCACAAACCGCACGAAACGCGATACCGTAGTAGTCACTTTACGGCGGCATCAAGTTACTTTACTACTACCACTAAGTAAGTATTAATTTCGTTACGGAGCGAAAAATGATTACAAATTATGAGATCAATTTTAACGGCAGGGAAACTCATACGCACTACCCTTTGAGCTTCTCAGCAATCACGTACAAAGAGTTTAGAAAATAAAATAAGAGAACTACATCAACGTATGATACATACACCCGAAGAAATATACCGACAGATAAGACTCAACAAGTCCTTTAAAGGCTGTATGCACGGAACCCAAACAAAACATCGTATGAAAGCAAAAAAATGACCAGTTTTTCTTTGATACACAGATAAATGTCCAAGCCTCTAAGAGATAAGTATTATTTATGTGAAGATTGTTTTATTATTACATGGTTTTTTATCACTACACGTGTCTGACGCCATCGCTAGCTGAATAAAAACACAGGTCGAGCGCTGATAGAGCTGCACAAACTAAGCTAAACTAAGTTTGGTGACGTCGTAGTTACATTGTAAATTTTTGCTCATGACAAATATTTCATTTGCTCACCGGCTCACCGAAATGGCTAAACATGTCATGTTAAATATATACAACTACGGAGCATATGCGCACATGAAATACGAAAACAAACAAGGATCTATGCCGTATAATCACTGTTTTGGGGTAAAAATTAGCATGTGTCGTTCCAAAACGCAATTTGGATTCGTGCCAAATTTCATACTAATCCACTTTTGTATAACGCAGTAAAAGACAACCATCGAAAGTTTTACATTGGTTTTACTTACATGCATATATTTATGTAGGTATAGATTTGTGTTTATATCATCTCATGACTACAGCTGCGCTCACTACACGAGTGGGTGCTCCAGAATCGCAAAGAATTCCGCATGGTAAGCAGGCCGGGAGATAGGCCGGGTCAGGCGACCGGGTCGCAGCCGCTGCACTGCTTGTGCTGCATGCGATAGTGTATCACACGTTATTTACGCTTCGTACCCAATTTAAACATAGTGACATAATGAAACCAACAATCAAGGCCGATTTAAATTCTATCCTATTTAATGATGACAATCATCGAAAGTCAACGAAAATAGGTAGCGACAAATGCAAAAGTAACTTGTAAATTGCTAATACACAGTTCTTTGTAGTGAATTTATTTCTAAACCGGAAAATAAATTATCTCAAGTACAGAGGACATACTATAGGTGATGGTAAACTAGTTTGCTATGCTAACTCTGCTCTCTCGTGTCCATAGGACATAACATAGGTGATGGTTAAGTTGCTCGCTATTCTAATTCTACTCGCTCATGTGCACAGAACATACCACAGGTGATGGTAAACTTGTTCGCTATGCTAACTCTACTATCTCATGTGTACAGAACACAATATAGGAGATAGTAATATTGCTCGTTATACTAACTCTACTGTACTCTACCGTCTAATAATGCGCTGCGAGATTGGCATAAATCAATTGGTAGAGCCGAATATGTGATTTCGAAAATGTTGACCGAACACATGTGGTTTCGAGGCTTGCACAGGATTGCACAATGTGAGTAGCCGTCGCTGGACGGCGCTCATGAAGTCCAAACCCGAGACCATGTTCTTTGCCAATGTGACCTGAACCAAGATAAACGAAACGTTCTTTTCATGAACGTAAGTTGGTCCAGTACATCACCAAGACACCATTTAGGCATAAGCCTCGCCCACTTCTCGTCTATTTTCAGCCGAATTCAAGCTGCTTGAGGAAATTGTACCTGCAGTAAGTACGTACGTACTGGAGTACACGAGTCGTTAGTCTTTCTAATTAAATGCAGTTTACACGGTAACGTGCAGCCGACAACAAGCCTTATATATTTGTTTACAAATATTTTATGTAACTCTTTATCAGCGGCACAGATTGTGATATGACCTTACCTGCGCACTCCTTTTAGCGTCACACTATAGAATAACTTTACACTACTCAAAGTTGCAATGTCGTGCCCATGTGCTACAATTGGCGAGACCAGGCTTTGACTTCGACAGTATGTCTTATGGAATACTTTTGTTGTATAGTGATGCCGGCATCTATATCTATAATTATTGTAAAACGAAGTCCCCAAAATGTGTCTGTCTGTGTGTGATACATTTCCTCAAAATGTACGGAACTAATTTTCATGCGGCTTTCACCCATAGGTAGAGCGTTTCCCGAAGGTTTTATTGTGTAATTTGTACTTCTTTAGTTTAGATTTAATCTGACAAAATCGAGGCGGATCGTTAGTATATTTTAAAGTAAAGAGACTAGTGACAGGTCAGGGATGACAGCATTTACTTAAAGAGCCTTTGTGTAAACAACACCCTTCGCCAGCAGTTGGAACTATATGATCATGACAACAGTGATAATAAGCATATCAGTTTGTGTACCAATATTTTTATTTTTATACTTACGTCTAATCTACGCGATTACCGATGCATATAGACATAAAAAAATAAACCAAACAAACCACAAATTCTCTCGGCGGTATCGTGTGAGCGAGAGGTACAACTCCCCGGTTGTGTCGGCCTAATTTGGCTGCAATACAGCATGGCTATATTTCTTACAAAAACATCAGTACCTTGCATATATCAGATTAATTTATATTAGCGCGCCTCGGAGAGACATCGCGTTGTAGGTAAGAAACTGATAACACACACAATCAATTTGGGGTGCATACGTATATATACAAGTGTCCGCGAAACGGCAATCAGTTTGTTGGTGACTTGTCTGAACGGGCGACATGGCGGCGTACATCGCGAGTGCGCTCGTGTTGTGTCTGGCTCACGGTGAGTTAAGTTCGTTTATACTGCACCGTGCATCACAGCTCGGCTACTCCTCTGCAGTTTGTATGGGCTACATCTTACAGCTTAGAGTGAATGTGAAATATACCAAAAATAGTGTCATTCATCTAAAACCATCCCATTCATTTTATAGCGATCAAAACTGTTTCTAGGTTACCCCAGATTGGGATCTACTTCTGTGGAAAATGTTGTCCAAATCACTTAAGTAGTTTTTGTACCAAAGAAGAACAGTTATACACACAAAGTTTCGTATTTATAATATTAGTAAAATTGTTTTAAGTTTACAACTTTAAATTCCAGTTTAGTTTGCAATCTCTTTTAATTTTGCTTACAAATTTACAATTAATTTTGGTCGAATATTAATTTCACGCGACCGTAAGGAAAAAATTATATCAAATTATAAAATTATCATATCTATTATTAGCTTAATACTTTATCAATTTTAACGAACGATAACTTTTTTTTAAGTACTGGCTGCCCGGACATACTTTCATGTAGAGAAGTTGTGTGTGTACCCATACCTTCTCTACAAGATCTCAGTCGAGATAGTTTAAAGAGCTCTGCCAACCCCACGATTATGCAGTTCCCCAACTTTGTGGGGCAACGCATCCGAGTCTGTCTATATTCTCGTTCGTCCCTTTATGCTCTAAAAAGTTAGGGATAAAAGGACAGCTGATGATGTAGATGATACTGTATCTAGACACAATTGAGCGTTGGATTTTAGCGAGGATCAGTTGTGATGCGCCTAGCTGGTCAATGGCTGGTCAATTTCTTGTGGTGCCGGCTACACGTGCTGAAAAAACGATACAGACCACCCGCGTCCTCATGACTACCTGGGACCCGTTTGGTGTTGTCTCCAGACGTTCGTGTTTATACGTATACATTTATACAAGTAGGTCCATTTCTCGACGCCTCCTGCGACGCCAGTTCATGTCTTTCGTTCATTGTGGCTTAGATTTGCTTACAGATTTTGTAATTTTTCCATATCGGTTTTCATCCATTATCATATGCTGATGGACGTCGCCCTCCGTCATCCCCTACCCCCTAATGGTTCACCGGCTACGCACGAAACGCAACAGCATAGCCATCGTTTTTTAAACGGTATCATGAGTGCGAGAGGTACCTCCCCGGTCGTGCTGGCCCAATTTGGATGCAATGCAGCACGGCCTCTTCCTAAGCTTGATATTTGCCATTGGGAACAAATAGTATATCCTAAACTTACTACAGAAATGATTGATTTATTTTTGTTCATCAATGAATTACATTATTTTTGATAAAAGGTAGTGCCATGTTGCATTGTAGCGGAATTTTGCCGGCACGTCTGGGGAGGTACCTCTCACTCACATGATACATGGTAAAGTGAACAGATTCGGTGTTAGGATACGTGCGGTTTGTGAGGAGGAAAGGAGGGTAACGCATCGGCATATTTATTATGCGGATGTTTATGGACATCGGTTGTCATCAAGAGGGACCTACTTTTCGTTTGTCCCCCTACTATATAAAATTAAGGCTTTGACACATGTATCGTGTCTTGCTGTGGCTGGCGCATCCTATGCGCCGCGTGCAATAGTTTTAATAGATATTTACAAAAGTAAATTGTTATTTATACGGAAACAAAACAAGATGACCGCGAGGAATAAGGCACTAAACTGTTAGTGGCCTTGGACAGACAACAGCTGCTATAATTATTATTTCAACACCACTCGTACTTTTCCATGGCACGATTATAAAGATATGAATCAATTAGCGAGTCGAAGGTGTCGGGGTCGATTCCCAACATCCCAACTGAATTTGTTTATAGCAGGGCTGCTCAACCTTTCTAACCGACGGGGCCAAACGGAGGATGCAGATATTTACAGCGGGTTGACTGATTACTATTACTACTTTAACACATTATTTAGTAAGAGTGCAATGTTGCATTGCAGCCGAATTGACCCGGCAAGCTAGGTAAATCGTGGATGGCGGATTGTTTTGGTAATATTGAAACACATTGGAGGAGATGATAGGGGGCAACGCATCTGTGTAACAAACATGCGAATGTTCATGGGCGTCGGTAGTCATCAAAAAGCTCATTTGCCCCCTTATGCTACATAAAAAAATTATGAATTATGCTTTCTTTGTTTCCAGTTCACGCGTACCCTGGCAGTCAGTGCCCTATCCGCGCGCGCACTTCCAGCGGGTGGGTGTGCGGGAAGAGTTTTGCGGGTCCTACGAAGTTCGTGTCCTTCCTGGGAGTGCCGTACGCTCAACAGCCCGTCGGGAATCTCAGATTTAAGGTACATAAATATAAAACGTGTAACTATTGGTATTATAAGTATCGTGCTAATTAACGTGTAACTATTGGTATTATAAGTATCGTGCTAATTAACGTGTAACTATTGGTATTATAAGTATCGTGCTAATTAACGTAAGGACTTGTGTTACGATGATGATCTAGGCGGGATTCGAAACCGCGACCTCTGGCGTAGTACGCGGACTAACCGCCACGTTACTAATTGAGCCGATCGTCAAATGCAATGAATGCATGAAGGTGATGATTAGGAACTCAAATTGGTTCCTCAAAGATGTTTATATGTTTTCTAGACCATAACAACATCACACACCGTCTCGTAGCCGCACCAGTTCTTCGAACTAACCGCGGTTGATTTTCATCATTTTTATTTAAACCATTAAGACTCCCGACACACAACATTCACAACATCCGACGGTTTAGCCAAATATACGTCCCGACGCTTACATTTTCCGAAACTTGGATTCCACGAAGCCGACAACCAATATCCATCCCTCCCGGTAACAATTTTTGTATTTTCTGATTTCAAACGCTCCACGCAACTACTTGTTAAAGTAATGACATTCAATGGAGAGCATTTTCGGATTGTGAAGTTCGATCCAGTGGTTCAGTGTCGGCTCCAGTAGATGATCCGCTATAGCTGACATGTTCGCCTGGCACTTCTATATGTTCCTTAATTCTCTCAGAATAAGAAGTACCGCAACTGCAGTGAAACTTATAAATACCAGGTGTTTGAAACGGTATCCCATCCTTAGCCGTTCTCACAAGTCACCCCGATCTTAGACGGCGGCATGTAGACGGTCTTGATGGAAAGACGGTCCAGCACTGCACCAACCTTATCCGTCATTCCACTTATGTGGACGCTTTTCTGCCACTCTTCGCCGTGGTTGGTCCCACACAATATCCATTCGACCGCAGTACCTCCTGAACATGTGATAATTCCTCATTCATGAACACAGGGTCACACGAGCCCAAGTAAAATAATTAGAATAAAATAGTTCGCGACTAAGTCCCGTTTATAGAATAAAAACGTCAATTATGTTTCAATTACAGGAATTACAACCACTGGAGCCTTGGAGAAACGATTACGATGCGACGAAAGTAGGACCGATGTGTCCGCAGCACGACGTGTTATACGGGCCTCTGGTGACGAACAGACTCATGAGCGAAGCCTGTATACACGCAAACGTGCACGTACCGTTCGACTACCTTCCCAAGCACAGCGAAACGTCAGCCTTCCAGTCGTTCTACACCAGTGGCGTGAGAGGCGACAGGCCTGGCCTGCCGGTGCTCGTGTTTGTCCACGGCGGGGGCTTCGCCTACGGCTCGGGCGACCCTGAGCTCCATGGACCCGAATACCTCATGAGGAAGAGAGTAATCGTCATAACATTTAATTACAGGTAGATATAGCGCCGAATACTCTGCGTATAAATAAATAATAACATTTATAGTAGGGGTGCCGAAGTGTCATAGCTGCATAGGAGGATGTAGTGCCACGCATATTGCATGACACTGCATCCTCCTATGCAACGGAATTGGGTCGGCACGGTCGGAGAGGTACGCTCGCTCACATAATACCGCCGTAAAGTGAAATCTTTTTTTGTGAAATTTGTGAGTAGCCGGTGGCCCATTGGAGGTGCGGGAGGAGGGCAACGCATCGGCATAGAAATTATGTGGATGTTCATGGGTGTCGGTAGTCGTAAAAAGACTTTGAAAAAGTAATTGTTCGTTTGCCCTCCTATTCTATAAAAAAAACCTATTATTTTCGTTCGAATTATGAAAATTGTCTGATTTTGTTTCGCCTGTGAATAACAGGGACAATTAATTATACACTAAAACCTTCCACCAGATTGTTACACCCTACTGGATACTATATGTAGGCATCAGCTGTCACAGCTGTCATCATAAGACGGACTATATCAATCTCTTGACAGATATATAACAATAACGACCTTCGTAATTCCGTCGTCCTGGCGATATATATAATCCATGCCCTTCCAGATTATCCAAATAATTCAATTTCTAAATAATTTTGTTGTACCGCGTAGTTTTGCAGCTAAGTGTGCTTGCTATGTTCCTTCAATAATTAATGTAGCTGGCAGCAAAAATACTTTCTTCATAAATTTTCATTCAGATTCAACCTTTTATTTTCGATGGAAAGTTTTCTCATCACAATATGGAAGAATTACTTAGGAGGAAGATTTTTTGAAGGGGAGGAGGACAGCAGGGCAACGTGTCTGCAGGACATGCTGATGCCTATAGGCGTCGGTAGTCGTGATTGCTCGGTTGCCCTCCTAGACAATAAAAGAAACTGCAGTAAAAGTAATGCAATAAAAAAAGTCAATGAACTTCCCTTGAATGACAAAATCGATTACAAGTATCTCTCTCTATACATGCTATCGACACTGACACACTTCACATCGTAATATAGGCCAAGTACACCCCGGCCGCGGCGCTTGTAAAGCGTCAACTATGACGGTGCATGACAACAAAAGGTTAAAAGTCGCTAAAAGTCTCCATCGAAGCGGCGATAAAGTTCACCATCTACACAGCTGGCGCGTGCGGCTAGGGACAACTCGATAGCTCAATGTTGTTGACGTCTATAGTGCCTCTTAGTGGTGAGTACCATCGACCACAGTCGTACCCAATACAAGTGTCACAAGGATTTATAATAACAGTCCAAAGTCGTGTTACCTGGTGGAGAGCACGGTCCTGCACCTGATCTATCTTGTCGTGTCGGATTGCCGTCTCATCGGAATAGCGGAACGATGAAGGGGGGATAACTTTTTGCGCACACAGTTGTGCACCATATCTGCGCGGTTTGGCTGGGTTCTAAAGATATGACCGCCTTCACCTAAGTTCGCTAGAAGGCCATCAGGTATTTTCTGTTAGTGGTGTTAAGTAGAAGGTCTCATTATGCGTCCGGTGACCGATTTGTATGACAAGTTTCTTGGTCTACCTCAACACATTCATTACCAATACTGAGCACATAAAAAAAATACAAAATGAATTACAGCGCACCAAACATATAGACAGGTGACAGATGTCAGGTTAAGAATTTCCGCGTGTATTAATTACATAATCATAATCCTTTATTTGCTGTAAAAGTGGTACACAGAGGTGTTGGTGTTTTATATTGTTTCTAACACTTTTAACTAGTAAATAGTATGCAAACATCATTAAATATTAAACGAAAACATTGAAATAAAAAATAAATTTATACTATTGGTTAAATAGTGGAATAAAATGTCAAAGTAATGAGGTTACCAGTGTCTTTAAAAAAATGTCAATTAATAAAATTCGTTAGTCTATAAGACAATATTAATAATTAAAACTAAACAACACATGGCACAAACATGTCAGTAACTTAAAATAACAAAAATAAGTAACATTCACAAATTAAAAAAAATTAAATAAAGTACCACAATATCATAAGCTAGCTTAAAAATTCGCTAATCGAATATTTTTTTTTACTTAAAGCCATTTTATGATTTCTTTTTTAATAGTTTTTATATAGTAACGCTTTTATGTCATCTGGTATAGCATTGTAGGCTTTTATGCACATTACATGATAACTTTTATGAAACTGTGCCGTTCTTGGTACTACTTCCAGTAGTTTAATGGATATATGCTACGTGCCTCGTAAAAATGAGTGTAGTGTATTTTAACAAAATTTACTAACATACACATACATGATTCATGTGGTGGTTCACCACAGATTGCTCTGATACATTTTTTTTGTGCTAGGAAAGCTTTTTAGATATCGACCGAGTTACTCCACAATAGTAGTCCGTATCTAAGCACAGATGCTACATAACTGTGGTAGGCATCAAGAACAGTTGGTAGCGAAGTTATTTGTCTCAGTCTATATAGGACATATACAAAACTATTGACTTTTCCACTAACATTATCGACATGAACCTTTTGGTTTTCATCGACATATACACCTAAGCATTTTGTCTGATTAACAATTTGTATTATATCTGTTCCATGTGCTATATTTATGTTTTTCGGTTCCGTAGCAAAGTTTTTGAATTGCATATAGTTTGTTGTGCTGAAATTTACATTTGAATTGTTATTATTTAACCAATCAATTACATTTGTTATAAAATTATTTAATTCCATATCAGTATTATTATTATTATTATTACGGAAATATCATCTGCAAAGAGCGTGTATGTCATTAGAAATATCAGGAAGATCATTAATGTAGAGCAGAAATAGAAGTGGGCCGAGCACACTTCCTTGTGGAACGCCACAGCCGTTGACTCTACATTCTGATCTATATGTAGTTACTATATTTTAGCTACTTAGAGACATAACTTCCACATATTGTTGCCTGTTATTTAAATAGGATTCGGACCATTCAAGAGCACGTCCTATAATTCCTAGAATGTTTAGTTTATTAAATAATATACTATGGGATACCATGTCAAAAGCCCTGGATATATCGAAAAAACGCAGAATGCTGTTTGTCTATTATTATTTAAGCGATTGGTAATGGCATGTATCAGACTAGAAGTTGCCCAAAATGGTACTTTTATTACAATGAAACCCGAATTGTTCCTGCTTAATAATACCAAATTTATTTAGGAAAGACGACACTCGCTTGTACATAATTTATTCAAAGACTTTTGAAAGGACCGGTATCAGTGTTATGGGACGGTAATAGTCTAAATTGGTTTTATCTCCCATTTTTAGTAGCGGTTTAACTATTGAGGTTTTAAATAGTTCTAGAAAGCGCCCTGTTTCGTAAGAAATATTTATTAGATATGTTAGTATCGGTGTCAATTCTGTTTTACAATATTTTATGACCTTCGTAGAAATTCCATCCTTACCTTCGGCATTTGTATTATTATTAAGAGATAAAATACTATTATTAATTTCGTTAATGCGGCACTGTATCAAGAAAATACTACTCAAAATACGAATTTTATTTGTATTTTTTAGTTCTATTGGTTTATTTTTATTCGTCAAATTAATTAAATAATTATGAAATTCATTAGCAATGTCAATAGGTTCCGATATCATTAAATCATTACTATTTCTTATTTCCGAAATAAATGTATAAGTTTTCATGTGTCGTAAAATTTTCAAATAATGCTGATATTTATTTTTATTAGTACGTGTTCTATTTTTGTAAAACGCGTAAAGAAGTGCTCGTTTTGTTTTACAACTAATCCCCTTATGCCTTTAGTAATCCACTTAGGTTTTGTACATTTAAAACTATTTTTTATTAATTGTGTGGGAAATCATAATTTGTAAAATAGCACCAGCTCCTCGTAGAAGGATTTTAGTGCGAGATTAATATCCTTTTGATTAAAAACATCATAAAAAGTTAGTCTATATATAATACAATAACGAAATTTTGCATATTTTCTGGGGTGTAGTCTTTTTTATATAAATAGTATGTCATAGGAATATATGCTTTACATTTTATAGGTAAACTTAACACTTGGCCGTATTGTGATCTGAAAGGGCTAAGTTAAGTAAGGAACCCGTAGCATCTTCCACGTTACTAATTATATGATCTATGCATGCACGCTCCCTAGTAGGAACAGATACGTGAAGTGAGAGATTATAATTCTGTAATAAGCTTTTAAGGGTTGTCACTTTTTTAGTGGTGTCCATGTTCAAATCACCGGCCAAGATTAGGTTTCTTTTTAAGTTTTTAATAGATCAAATAACAGAGAATCTAATTTGTTGAAAAATAGGTTAACGTCGGAGTCTGGTATTCTGTATAGACAAACAATATTTTATAAATTGGAATTTCGATTCCACAGTATTGAAATGTTGAATGTAAATTTTTTGTTAGGGGCACTTGCTTAAATGGAATCCAATTTTTTATAAGGATACAAACTCCACCCCTTCGTTTCTTGTTTGTTCTACAATAGGTAGAGGCCATTGTATAGCCATCTACATTAATATTTTACTCATTTCCTGAATTCAAAAATGCCTCAGAGAAACAAAGTATTTTGATTGTTACTACTCAGTTAGTTCCTACTTTGATTGTTACTACACGGAGATGACATCAGACTTGTTGAAATTTACACAACTACTTTTTACCCTTTCTCTACCATTGGAGGCCCATTTTAATGATTTTTTTCTATGAATACGACATACATCAATAAGTGGCAATTTTAGAACTTACTTCTAACCGTCTAATTGATGTATAAACTGTCATGAGGCTTGACGAAAGCCTTAAACCTTGTGGAGTGTGATAGAGTATTAGTATTTATATAAAGAATCTAGAATCATCCCGCGGTTCCACCCGCGTAACTCCGGCCCTATTAGTCGTAAATTAAAATAAATATCACTAAAAAGAGACTGAACAGTTGATACGAGACAGAGATAACTAATCGGTAATGTTACTACTATAGACATATTACATAAGCCTATAAACATCAGCATAATTGTCGTGCAGATGCGCTGCTTTCCTTTCCTCCCGTCCAGTGGGCAAGTGCTGGTAAGACGTGACTGTGACTTATTACTGTACAAAAATTTCTAAAACATTTTGATCATTATGAAAACTTCGATATTGTAACCATTGCAAAGATGTGAAAAAATATCCAAGTAAATCCTTATATTGGTGCAGAAATGATCAACAACTAGGTGTCCCGGCATACGTTGTTCTGTCATAAATTTAATTTCCTGTCGTGGTAACGTGTAATGTTTACCTATTTGAGACTACTGTCTATAAACTAGCAGGTGCATTAATGGCCTTTTGAATACATTTTTACTTACAAGGAAGAGCACAATAATTAATCACACACTCAACGATAATTTTTATATAATTCTAGAACCAACGTGTTCGGGTTTCTGTCGCTGGACTCGACGTCTGTCCCCGGCAACAACGGCCTCCGCGACGTGGTCACTCTCCTTGCCTGGGTGCAGGAAAACGCGAGAAATTTCGGCGGAGACCCCAACAACATAACCTTAGCTGGCCAGAGTGCCGGTGCGGCTATTACACAATTATTGACCCTGTCTGATGCTGCCAAAGGATTGTTTCATAAGTACGTTTTACACTGTAACTAGAATATTTTATAGGTATACAGCTGTCCCGACACACGTTGTTCTGTCATACATTGAATTTGTTGTCATTGTACCGTGTAAGCATTTCAAAAATGTTAAGGGTGAACAATCCTTATCACATAGGGGTATGAAAAGAAGATAGTAACCGATTCTCAGACTTACTGAATATGCATATAAGGTTTGGTGAATTTCAGTAACGCCGTTTCGGTGAAGTAAGGTTACATTGTGACACGAAAATTATATATCAGAAGACAGAAAACTGTAGGAAGAGTTAAAAATTTTTTTTAATAGAAATAGTAATAGACACATAAGTGTTACAGGAATAATTATGTAACAGATTTACGCCCATATTCACATGAAGTCACTTGTGAATGCGGGTGTTAATGTGTAACCCTTATGAAAGTATTATATTTGGCAAGGTGTTTTTAATTTAAGTCTTTGGTTGTATCTAAAAAAGCCTGAGCATATTATTTTCTTCGAATAGTGCAGGAAACATAGACACCACTATACCTGTTAATTATACATGAAATCAAACGTAATTATCTATTAAATGTATACACTAAATGAGTAAAATGTATCAATGACAGAGAATTGCGTGTTACCTAGTTTAAGTACACGTTTCAGCCGCTACTTGGATTGGCAGTGTAGACACGCGGTCACCACAGTGTCGCTCCATCTTTTTACAATCCGGTGAGCTTGGGGACGAATGTCTAGTGGTGAGGGCCTAAAGTAGAATCCCATTTGAGTATTGAAGTCTGAAAAACTGAATAAGTCAAAATGCAATTTTTTTATTCAGTTCCCCTTCTTCTGTCACAGGGCTATACTAATGAGCGGAACTGGAATTCCAAGCTTTTACACGACATCGCCAGTCTACTCTAAAACTGTATCCAGTATTTTTATATCTAAATTGGGCATTAACGAAACTGATCCGGAGGAAATTTATCGTCAGCTTATAGCGTTACCGTTGGAAGACATCATGAAGGCTAACAGGAAAACACAAGACCTAATTGGTATAACGGCGTTCATGCCTGTAGTCGAATCACCCCACGAAGGTGTCAAAACAATATTGGACCAAGATCCAGAGGTGCTGCTAGCCCTGGGTCGGGGCAGCGATATTCCGCTGATAATCGGATATACTTCGGCCGAATGTGAAACATTCAGACGTAATTTCGAAGAAATAGATTTAATGAGACGTATAAAAGAAAACCCACTGAGCCTTCTATCGCCTAGCTTGATATACAAGATGCCGACTGAGGTGGCTTTAGAATTAGTCAAAGAGGTCGATAAGAGATACTTTAACGGGACTATGAACATGGACAATTATATTAAATCTTGCTCCGACACGTACTACGAATATCCAGCCATTAAGATAGCTCAAATTAGACAGCAGACCGGTGGAGCGCCGGCATTTCTGTACCAGCTTTCATACGAGGCTTATTGTAGCGTCATTAAAAACGTGTTCGACTTAAACTTTAAGGGCGTTGGTCACATAGAGGACCTGACGCTTACTTTCAAAACAAATTCCTTCAATCCGAATTCAAGATGCGTAAGGTCCTCTGGACTCCTACAAGATTATGATATGACAGAGTGGCTAACTACATTATTCACTGACTTCATGCGCTACAAGTAAGTATTACTTCCTCTCATATCAGTTCCACATCCTACCATTATTAAAAATGCGCAAGTTTGTATGAATGTTTGATATTTTGTGACACATAAACTCTTCTCGTCGTCTTTGCCATATCCCGTTTCTATACCAGATTATATCGGGGTCGGCTAGCTAACATAGGGGATTTGACGAGGGCGCACGTTTTCACGCGGAGAGATGCCATCTGACCTAAAAGAGAAACCAGGCTCAATCATAGATCAGGCTGAATTTGAATAAACAATTACTTCATCGTAAGAGCGCTTACAAAATGTACTTCAGTTAGAAAAACATCATCATTGGTACATGGCGTGGACCACCTGAAAGTCCGAAACGCTAATCACTAGACCATCGAGGTTCTAAATTACTATAGGGATACCGGTGAAATCTGAAATGGTTCTCGTGTAATAAATTTACCGCAAACGAAATTGATGCACAGCTTGTACATCAATGATGTTCTGGTCTGTGCAAGTACCGCTATTGACGTAGATCACATACAAAACAGATGCCCTAAAACCACACACTTTATGAGAAACTGGCTACCTCCGCGGACACCAAAAACTTATCGTCCTTATCAAAATTAAAATCAGACAAAGGCGTAACTGCTATCTTCAGGTTAACTGTTAGAATTGACGCACTAAACAAACATTGGCGACTGTCATTAGATGTTGTAGTTTTTAGCTTAGACATAACTTTGTGGGTATTTATTAGTTATATCATTTATTATTTACATGTGTTAGTACACGTCCTAATAACTAATCACTGTTTTCAGCAAACCCGGATCGCCGGCGTGGCCCTCTGTGACAAAGCTACCTTTTAGATATTTGGAAATAAAATCGCCCAAAATATATCAGATTAATGAGATTACGGCCGAGCAAATGGAAATGTTTAGATTCTACGACGGCCTACAGCCGCAGAACAGTTATCGCAGCAATACTAGACTGTGAATAAATTATCGGTGTACTGTGAGATTGTTACAAACCACTGCGCAGATTTATTTAATTGTCTAACATGTATCTATAAGTAGCGATAGAACTATTTCTAAAATAAGCCGCGCTTTAAAAGGAACCGTTAAATATACATAATTATAGGATAGGCATAGTTTATATAAACCATTATGTGCTAGTCAATTATACAACTGAGCTACTATTTGTATAAAACTTAAAGGACAAAGACAGACATGTGGCCTTTGTGTAATTTAACATTAGGAGCGTAAAGAAATAATGGAGATTGATTACAAGAAATTAACTTTTATGGATTTTATCACGGTTTATTAAAAAGGTTTAAAGCAATCATGATCACGGTTGGACAGAGATCTCCGATGTAAAGATGGCACAAGATATTACAAGTGAAACGTGTATTTGATAAATAACCAAGTAACACTTCACATGACACCGGTGTACAGTGACACTTTCCCTATCGCGTTTCATGCGGTTTGTGAGTTGCTGATTGGGGGAGGAGGAACGGAGGGTCAAATCAACAGCATAGTTATTACGCTGATGTCCATGTGCGTCGGTAGTCGTTACAAGGCTTCGAATTCTCGTTTGCTTTATATTATAATAATAAAAAAAAACCGCCATAAAATCCGTAAAAGTAGTTTTATCGTAATGCAGTAACATTCGCATAAATTTAAGATAGCAATATAACATGAAGCTTGAGATGATATTTTTTGTCAATACGAGGAGAGGAGTGTGGCAGATGTTTGGTGTGGGATTACTAGATGTTGGGACTTATTCAAAAGTGTGATTACATTTCTATTTTAACAAAATCATTATAATTTGAGTACACCATTTTAGCAACTTTGTTATAACATATAATAACTAGAAGACTGCACTTTTTCAGTATGTACAAAAGTATTCTGGCTCTCATTAGAGCATACCCACTCCGAGTCAAAATCCTGTAAGTAAGTAGCTTAGTTTAGTGGAAGTTCGTGTTGATGAGGAGAGAGGAACCACTGTTTGCTCGATGAAGACTATTTTTTTTTATTCACTTTGCTTTATTAAATATGCATTATATAAGTTTACATGAAAATACATCTACTTAGATATAGTAGATATGTTAAGTATTTAATCATTATAGCCCTATATGGAGGTAATGTTAGATAAATATCACGTGGCAATCATTTACTTATCGATTTGTAGGACGTGTGAGGAGTGGTTTGTTATCAACTACTGGGCCGCTCAATGTTTTTGCATTTTTGTACTTGTTTATTGTTAAATAAAAATTCGTAATGTACCTGTGTGCCTTTTCACATGCACACGGCTGCCGTCTGCCGGCAGTAGTTGGTCTCTTCGAAGTCTGGAAGCCGGCGGTGTGAAATCCACAACCATACCGGCAGCGCCTTGCCTTCGGAATAGTAGTATGAGTATGTAGCTATGTTATACAAGACTCTTCCGTTGCGAAGTGACTGACTGACTGACTGATATACAGCGCACAGCCTTAATTTGAAGTTTGTTATAGCAGTTTTTCTTTCATGATGCAAGTGAATATTAAGAAGAGATTTTTAGAAATTCAACCCAAAGGGATGAATCTTATATTATGGATTTTTTTCATGTAACGGTGAAACCATAGGGTGATAGTATTTTATATACTAATAGCGTAAGCCAACCCTTCCTCAGTTTGTGACAGAGAAGGTTCCGGCCGTCCACGTAGTGTTCGTACGGAAAAAGTGGTCAAACGGTAAGGGATCCGAGGAAATCCTGTCCGAAAACAAAAGATTTTATCTCGGGAATTTAAGATAGCACCTAGAACCATGTCGCGTATTTTAAGAGATGAATTAGGCTTTGTAGACTATAAGAGAAGCAATAAAAGTGAATAGGGTGGTAAAATCGGTCACAGAAAAATTTTGTTTAATAAGGAATGACCGAGCCATATTTTTGTGAAGAAGGTATCGAAACGTAACAGTTAACCTCCTTAATAGGGCCATGTTCAATAACCAAGTATGGTCCTTTAGCAAGACTCGGCGCCGGGTCTTAAAAGCTCACAGATAGCTAAATCTGTAAACCATCCGCTAGCAGACGACAATGTTACCAGAGTTGCAAAACTTGACCGTGATAGCCCTTGTCCCCTTTCTCTCGGTAGGACTGAGAAATACGCGCCATAGACATGCTTTTTAGCAGCGGTTGCCACATACAATAAGAAAAATCCTAAGAATAAACTAAGTTCTTCACACCGTGGATACGATGGCCCCAGTACACATATTTGTTACAAAACACCTTTCTCCTTCAAATGAATCTCTCCACGCTGCCACACGACAGACAGCTAAAGAAGTGTGCCACAAATTTGTCTGGGACAGAGGCGGCCGCATCTACACGCGCATGGCCGAGCTGAACCAAGCCATTTTAATCATAAGTATCAGTGTTTATATAATTCTTCTTAAACTCTACTCTTAGTTTCTTAAATTCTACTCTGACATGGATATATATTGTCAAAACGTTAGAGGTCTCACAACCAAAACCAATGACGTATTTCATAATGTATGTCAAACTTATTACAGTATCTTAGTATTTACTGAAACATGGCTGAACGCAGGTGTATCTAATAGCGAATTGTTTGACACTGAGAGGTATATTGTATATCGCAGAGATCGCTCTACTACTTGTAACAGTAAGTCAGACGGTATAACATTGACACGTGTAGAGTCTTGGAGGACTGATTGGGTGGTACTCTCACTGGTGGTAAACCACCGCGAGTGCCATCAGTGCCGCCCTTGGTGAGGTGCCCCGGAACACAGATCTTCAGGGCACCTCGACGGCCAGTCAGCCCCAAAGGGACCAACTCCAACTCCACACATGGGGTTGCCCAGCACTACAAGACAACCCCACCGACTTTGGACAGTGCAATGGGAAGAGGTTCCCATCCTCGCTACAAGGGGCAAGCCCCGTGCGCAAAAGCGCCACCTCCTATTGCTCTTAGGTCTCTTCTTCTTATAAGAGGGGTGTAAAGATCCCCCTCGGTTCAATTGGCTTCGTCTGGGTTCACTCCAGGCTACTAAGCGCCACCGTCACGATAAGGCTTGAACACGGTGGGGACGCTGTACAACCTAGCATATCCAAATCCTAGCAATATAATTTCACTAATCTGGGCAACACTTTTGTTTTGGCGCTAGACAAGCTGCTACACATGCGACGTCTTACACAAGAACTCTATCTGACGCCAATACTCTATGTGTTACTGTGGCCAGCAATGAGGGCGTTTAAAATTTCCGCGGCGTCAACTACTGAGAAGCTTAAAAGAATTCTTAAAGTAAAGGTTATCCATCTGATTGTAATATGTAAGAGTCCCAGACAAGACAGTCATTAAAAATTGCGTAGTAGACGCAGGAGGGAGTGTTTTTTGTACAATACAACAAAAATACAACAGCATTAAAAATAATGATGTTGTAAGGTATGCGTTTATGCGTTAAGGCGTATGAAGTGGGCTAAGTGAGGATTTACTTGTCTGCTCCATACAATATGTTTTTGTACCATTGTAGAAATATTTAACACTATCTTTTTATCTTCTCCGTCCCCACATAAAAATATTAATGTTGACACTCCAATTGTGGGACTGGTTTTACGATTATGTTTTTTAATTTTTGCATTTGAATTAGATTGAAATTGTACCGTCAAGATAAAGCAAAATACCTTTTAATAATCATGTTAATTCTCGTAGTCCAATGTGATTTATATACTTCCAATAGGCATTTAGTTCCGTGATATTCCATTTGACTGTACAAGGTTAGCACTTACCATGCTGCTGTTTTGATAATTAAATTTTATTCTCTTAATCATCTCGAACTTGATTTCGTGGAGTAAGTCGGCGGTCGATAAACTGATAAAGAGATACACCGAATGTTTTGTAGTTGCCTAGATCTAATGCTAACACAGTTGGGCCTCACATATTTACAAACCACTCACAACAAACTCACAACAGTACAAGAAACAAACAATGGAATCAATGCAGTTTTTAACAACGTAACAAAGTTTTTAACAAAAAAAAAAGGAGTAGGGCTCTGAAAAGGAACACAA
>JAFELO010001470.1:517940-537950 GCA_017140195.1 Eumaeus atala
CACGCACACACACACGAACGCATACACACACGCACGCATACACACACGCACGCACACACACACGCACGCATACACACACGCACGCATACACACACGCATGCACACACACACGCATGCACGCACACACACTTGATAAGGTAAATAACTTCCCAGGTGCCATTTACATGTGAAATACAAATTGTAAGAAATGAACGATATTACTAACTAAACTAAAATACGCAACTCATGCCTACTCTATGTGCGTAGACTAGTTCTGAACAACGACTCTCCAAGACGTCCTGCTATTGGGGAAGTTCCAATGTTGGTATAATATAGCTTTTATCCGGTAGCCCAAGGGCGGAAAGTTTGGTTGGTGAAGTTAGGGCAACGCTTCGGCATATTAATAATGCTGCTGGTGTTAATACCTATATGCCTCCTATAGGTACTATGAAAGAGATCTGCAGCTAGTTCGAAAGAGGTAGTGCCGTACTGTAATGCAGCCGAATTGGGTCGGCACGATCGGGGAGGTACCTCTATCACAAACGCGTAATTTTGTGGCTATTGTGAATAGCATTACAAAATATATTTTTTGTGAATTATTTTCATTCTCACTTTCCACGTTTTATTCTAGCTCCTTCCAAGTTATTCCCACCAACGTCTGTAGCAAGAATTTATTTTTAGTACAATTTATCTTCGGGTGTAAATTAGTCTGGGAAAACAATTTTACAAATCGTTCACCGTATCAGTGTCTCACGTTACGTGTGACACTTTTGAATGATCACATGTAAAATGTGTCACTTCGGAGCACAATCGGTCCGGCCAGACATCAATGACATAATGGCTATATTTTCGGGTTTCGGGCGGTTTATGAAAGTCAGTATTAAGAGAAAAGGGAGGAGAACACATCTGTAAGGGTTTGTGGTAGTTTAACGGCCGTCAGTTCAGTTAAAAAAATACAAGTTATTTCAGGAACTGCAACCAGCAGACCCTTGGGAAGGACTATACGATGCCACCACCGAGGGTCCGATATGCCCCCAGGATATGGTCAACTACTTCGCAGGCCTCATGCGGACTGACGAGATGGACGAGGCCTGCATACACGCCAACATCTACACGCCGCTGAGCGCTCTGCCCACGCAGATGGAGGAATACAACCGCCTCAGGCCGATCCTGGTGTTCATTCATGGCGGCGGGTTCGTGTACGGCTCCGGACACAGAGACGTGTACGGCGCGGAGTATCTCATGGACAAGGACGTTATACTCGTTACTTTTAACTTCAGGTGTTGTTGACTTCATTACTGACACTCTTATCTTTAACCCTCGTAGTCGTATCACCTGATCATTACCACGACGACCGTGCGCGACTAGTAAAACCTGCCGGTGGTGGAAGGGAAGGACGTTTCCCACAGTCATGATAGCTCTGATAGCTCCATGAGCTCCTCCAGCCCCAACGATAATAAAAGGTTAACTTTAGCTGCCATGTGTGAGCTGCCCTTTCGTTAGAGGCGGGAGGGAGGGGGGCGAGAGGAGCTGGTACACTTGGCTAAGATGATAATAGTTACTATAGTAGACTAAGGTCAGTTATTTAAGAATAACTATCGGGATGCATCCTTCCCATCTGCGGGAAATTAAGCGGCCCCTATGGACCTCAATCTCGCCATGTCGGTTAATAGTCACCCAAGAAGCAGCACTGGACCCTTTTTTTTTGTTACCGCGGGGAAACGCATTTACGCGCCTTCACCGGCCCTGGGTGGGGTCCAGTGGTGTGTGGGACTCGCGGCACGTGATAGTGCCGAACACCCATAAAAACCACCGCGAGTGCTATCAGTGCCGCCCTTGGTGAGGTGCCCCGGAACAACAAATCATCAGGGCACCTCGACGGCTAGTTAGCTCCCTAAGGGACCAATTCCACCTCCATAGATGGGGTTGCCCAGCACTACAGGACAACCCCACCGACTTTGGGACAGTGCAATGGGATGAGGTTCCCATCCTCGCCCCTAGCCCCGTGCGCAAAAGCGCCACCTCCTGTTGCTCTTAGGTCCCCTCTTCTTATTCTTATAAGAGAGGGGTGCAAAGATCCTCTCGGTTTATCTGGCTTCGCTTGGCTTCACCCCATGCTACTAAGCCCCACCGCCATGACAAGGCTTGAACCGTGGTGGGAGCACTGGCCGCCTCAGTCAGCATAGTGTAGTAAAAAAAAACAAGATCTTTCTCCCGTACGCTCACAATCCGCGCGAAGCACGAACGCCTAGCCTTCACTTCACGCCTGTATTGAGAATGTGATTAAGCTACAAAGCGACACTGTATGTAGTGGGGTGCAAAGTCTCAACAGGTGATAGCCTAGGTTACTTAGATCATTTTGAGCCCTAGAGTCTTAGAACAAAGTATGATAGTTCTATTTGATAAATTTTTAAGATTTTTTCAAGAAACACCAAAATTAGACAGTTAAGTGGTGCTGGTACTTTTGTAACAGTAAATAGCATGTTTTTATGTTTTAATCTGCTATAGGTTATGTCTGCCCTATCTTATTAAATTATTTTCAAGTGTCTGTCCTTCCTACCTCCAGAAGAAAAAAATAAGAGGCATTTGAAGATTAACTTTTTTTTTATTTGGAATGGTGTAGCTTTTCAAAGACATTATAAAAAAGCTTGTCATGGTTGTTCAAATCATTTTGAAAACATGCTTGACTATTCCACTTTTATTTAAAGTATCATTCATGCAAGTAGGTATCATATCTTCGGAGATAGGCTATTTAAACCAAACGAAGGTAGAAAGTGTTAAATTTTTAGAGAAAAACATGTGTGTGTGGACGGTTAAAAGGAGATCGTAACTGTTACTATTGTTACAGGATTGGCGTGTACGGCTTCTTGTCTCTGAACTCCACGAGCATACCCGGCAACAACGCGCTGCGCGACGCCGTCACGCTGCTCCGCTGGCTCAGACGTAACGCCAAGTACTTCGGAGGCGACGCGGACAACGTGAGCCTGGCCGGAGAGAGTGCCGGCGCGGCCATGACGCACCTACTAACAATGTCTAAGGCAGCCACAGGCTTAATTAAAAGGTAGTAGTATATTATTTACAGTTTGCTCCTACTTACACAATAGATGTAAGTGAGCGTCTCAAAACCGTCCACATAAAAGATGCGCAACTGTCAAATTATGTACTTTGTAGAAACAACTTAAACATTCAAGGTTGACACTTCAACAAAATATGTTTAACTATTGCACATGTTATTTATGAAAGTTGAATTTCACTGTAGGGAGGAGAAAAAATGTATGAGCGTTTCGGAGGTTGACTAAAAGAGAAGAGGTGTAACTATTTTCCCGTTTGACTTCCTTTAAAAAAAATTGTTACATAATTTTGGGCTGTTGGGCTTGAACATAGACAGATGTTTTACTCTGTTGGCTACCTCCTTTTACTTTGAAAGTATATTGAGGATCTTAATAATTATTATGATGCATCCTGTATAGATATTATGAACCCTTCTTCATTCGATATTATCACATAATATCCGTTGAACATTTTCAACGAAGACCAAGACAGATGATTGCTACTATAGATTCCATCCTGAATTGTCCAGTGCTCACTACGGTACGATACTATTGGTACAAGTCGAATAACCACAGTAATATGAATTTCAGAGCAATGCTAATGAGCGGTGTGGGAACTTACGGCTTCTACAGCGCCTCGCCTAGAAAGACTAAGTCAATCACCGATTTGTTCCTTTCCTACCTAAACTTGAACACAACAGACCCAGAAGAAATACATACTCAACTGACAAAACTGCCAATGCAAACGATATTGGATGCATCCACTAAAGTGCAGAAAAAAATTGGACTTGTATCCTTCGCTCCAGCCGTAGAGGTTCCAGTGGCAGGTTTCACGACAATTATAGACGAAGATCCCGTGGATTTACTAAACAAGGGTGTCGGAAAGGATATACCAATTTTAATGAGTTATACTAGCTCGGAAGCGGTATTTTTTACGCCAAATCTTGTGGAATTGGACGTAGTGAGTGCACTGAAGAAAAATCCGCTGGTTGCTTTGCCACCTGATTTTGTGTACAAGGTATCTCCGGCTACAGCTCGGGAGAACGCCAAAAAAGCTGATCAGCGGTACTTCCAGGGCAAACCGAGTATCGACAAATACATAATATGTTTCTCAGAAAGTTGTTTCAAGGCTCCAACGATAAGACTGGCAGAGACGAGGAAAAACATGGGGTCGCCGACGTTCCTGTTCGAGTTTGCGTACGAGGCAGACTTCGATCCTGTAAAGATAACCAAGAATATATCGTACGTGGGCGCGTCGCACGTGCAGGACTTGATATCTCTGTTCCGACCAAACTATTTGGAGGCCATGCCCGGCTTCTCGCCTCCCACACGAAGAGACAAGCTGATGCGAGAACTTCTTACAACTTACTTTACCAACTTTATGTTATGCAGGTACACTTTATTTAACTATTAACTGAAATAAGGTAGCGTCAGTGATGGCTATTGCACATGCTGATGCTGGTGTTATTGTTTGTGAAAATAGTATTAATTTGCTGTTATAATCTTTATATCGGCTGGCCAACTTGATTTGGACTAAGCCGGCTTTTTGCCGGTGAAATCTTCTATGATCTACATCTTAGATATTTGAAATTTTAAGTAAAACTGTAAATTTTATATGTAATAACTTTTGTGGTTTTGCCTGGCCACGACCGATTCGATCATGAGCCACGACCGACCGGTTGGCGACACCTGCTCCATATAATCCGTTATAACCCAACCGACGCGCCATCATGGATGTTTTTACTACTACAAATGTTTTCCGACTTCTTCAGAAGGAGGAACATGTTTTTTAGGTGTATGTATAATGTATACAGGTATGTATGATTATATAGTATGCGCTTTACTTTGTTTGATAGGTTTGGTAGATTTTCGATTTTTTTTTATTTTTAACAAAAACTCTTAACTTGAAAACATAAAACAAAATAGAAAACTTATCTAACAATATCATTTTGAAAAATGACACAGTATGAAGTCGGTGTCAAGACAAATGCTATCGTCAGGAGTGGGGTTTATTTTGCCTATTCATACGTGTGAACACCCATACAAACATATGTACGGAATTGAGAAATCCTTTTTTTGGAGTCGGTTATAAAGAGATATTGTATCTTACGTTGTACGTTAATTTTGTGTAAATATGGTTGTATCTACAGTGGAGCCATCCATTAGAAAAAATAACAATTACGTCTTATCAATTGTATTGAAACGAGCTACATAATCGCTGTCATTTATCTGTTGATGAGAATGTCCACAAACCCTTGTCATTTATTCAAAACACTTCCTATTTGCATAATTAAGTATTTAACAAAGACTATAGTGTATGGCGAAGACGCACCCTGACACTGACATGGCCTCGACTTGTATGTTTGTTGCATACTTAATTTTTACGTTTGGTCTGTTAAGAATTCTCAAAAACCATATACAAACACGATAACGTAGACGCTACCTTATTTTTTCTACCTGTCTGTATTATAAGGGGACAAACGAGCAGTCCAAAACATCCGAACCGACCCGAAGTCCATAAACATCCACATAACAGTTATGCGTCCTCTTTCCTCCTCTCCCCAATAGGTCACCCGCTAATCACGAACCACACGAAACGTCTGCTTCATCATCATAAGCCCTTATCGGTCCACTGCTGGACATAGGTCTCTTTCTCTCTATGAACGCCCAGACGACCGATCTCCTGCTACTCGTATCCATCCCGGAGCGGCTATTGCACGGACTAACAAAAACGTAACGTCTCTTTATGCCGATATGTGTGAGACATCGGTACCTCCCCGGTTGTGCCGACACAATTCCGCTGCAATACAGAGTGGCCCTGCCTCCTACTAATATCTTGCACGACATGCCAGACATTACTAATTACGTTATCAAATTCCAGCAACCCCACATGCGAGAATGACGAGGCTTCATCGTGGCCAGCGTTAAAGAAAGAGAAACCGACTACGTACGTCGAGATAAAGGATCCAGCCGATCCGCTCCTCCGGGAGCTGGACGATGAGAAACGGCAGATGATGGAATACTTCGACGATCTTATCGCTAGCATTCATAATAAAAGTTAAACAATACACATCAACCTCTTAACACAACCAACCCGACGTCCCCTACAACATTAAATGCTGTCCTGCATCCATATTTAAGGCAGGTGTATATTTTGTAATATACAGAGATAAACGAGGAATCGGAGCCGTAGGTGACCGCGTTAAGATGTTTTCAGGTTGGTGTTTTTGTAGATGTGTTGCCCTTCTTCATTCCATCTTCTTAACGGGCCACCGGCTATTACAATGTCAATGATACTGAGCATCAGACTCCTGTGTCCGCTATTAAACATTGGCAACATTCATTGCATTAAATTATGCCAAGACCGCCCCCTGCTACTCGCATTGATGCGGTTACGTCTCGTAGATCGATAACGGTAGCTGCATGCACGTAAAAGTATAACGTTATAGGAAGTGGACGTTATAGTAATGTTCCGAATGGGCGGAACCTGCGAGCATCGGAGCGAGAACAAGTCGTATCTTTCACTCTATCAGGCTACAGTCATAGATGAATTGGAAAATCGTGGTCAGGTAAAATTATATCGTTCTTTATCCGCCTCACAGACAATTATTTTCTTTACAGCGTGAAAGGATTTTATTTAGAGATATATTATATATATTAGGTACACGGATCTTACAGTACTACCGCACTCCCTTTGGTTCGATCCAAAGGGAGTGCTGTAAGATTCGCAGTGTTGAAAAGAACCACCGAACAAACAAAACTATCACTGGTGTTCCTTCATATCATCCTTTTGACTCGGACGATAGCATTCCGTCTGCCTGAACTTACCATGTCAATATTTACAACAATCTCTTAAAGCTAAGCTATGTTAACAGAACGTTGATTCTGTTTCGAGGTTCAAATTTCGCTTCCGATCGAATAAAACGACCGGTCGTAAACATAAATGTTGCTTTAACGTCCTTCAAATTAAAATAAGTCAAATGAAACAGAGCTTACATTGAGCACGCTGTGGGTCTTATTAATATTCGTAACGGTTCTTTCGTATAAAATATCGAGTCACTTGTCAGTGGGCACTAATATAGATATCGTACACGCTTATGAAGACACAAATATTTTTGTTTCGGACAGACCGCCTCAGAACAGTATAATGATGATGTACATAGTAAATAAGTGATAGAGCCAAACAAAAGACAATGGAAGTGATATTGTGATATATATTGTAAATTTTTATGATGGAAATAAAAAACCAGCTAGGTACACTACATAATAAACCGGTTATGATTGGCTCAGGGCAATAGATGTGAACCCCCGTCGGTCAGTACTTTGTCAGTTAGAGCGAGAGGTTTACAAAGGGATAGCTCATCATAGAGCAAGAGACGAATAGGATTAAAGCGAGACAGCCTAATGCTAACTCCCTTAATCGAGCGATCGAACCGCGTTCTAGAGCCAATTAAACCGTATAAAAATAGGAGAAATCGCTTTCACAATCAAAAATTGAAAAAATAATTTTATTGTAAAACGGCATCGTGCGCGCGCCGTCCCACTAGTGCGCGGAGTAACGCCCACAATAAAATTCCGGTTTGTCTCTTCCCATCTACGGGAAAAGAGGGGGGTCTGGCCCCCTATCGTCTCCTTACGACCACATGACAAATAAGTTCTCCGCAGATCCGACGAACTGTAGGGGCGTGGGCAAGAGCGCCGCCAACAGTAATAGGTCCCTTCGAAAAAAAAATCGCACAATCACACTAGTCAGTCGAACTGTTGAGGCTGGACAAGCGCCGCCAACCAGTAGTAGGTCCCTCCAAAAAAAAAAGCACAATATCTTCCTCGGCGACCTTCAACTACGAAGAGCACAACAACAAGACAATACGAAGAAACTCTGAAGGAAAGTATTGAAAAAAGAATTTTACTGTGAAAAATATCGAATAGTGAATTAATAGAAAATTTTATAGTGATTTTGCCAGTGATCCCTGTAACTACACATTCGAGAACAATCCTTTTCAAGACTGTTAGTGTTTTTTTTCCGCACACAAGCCTCTGTCTCCCTACTGCTTTATTATTATTTTATTATATTAGGCTTTCGACCTGCTACACCAGATCCAGCGAAATTCTCGACGACAACCAGAGGTCGTCGAGATACAGCATCTATAGAAAATACGGCCCACTGCGGCTCACAAGCGAGCCAACCCCCGGCCTAGTTCACTCGTTTCAGCTGTTCTTTACGGGGCAGCCTTAGTTCTGATCATTTGGTTGGTGTACTAGTGCCAACCAGGGCACCATAGGGCGTGTGTCCTTTTTGGGACACGAATAAGCGCCACATAGAAGAAAGATATGTATAGATATAGATATCCTCCGTCCGGGTTTCCGTTCACGACGGCCCGTCGCAGGAGTGGTTTCCTCGTTTTCGAAAGGGGACCACCAGACTCTATAGTCGTGTACAATTTTCATGCATTATTAATGAAACTGGCATGCTCAGTACACATAATTCGACGGGCAAAACAGATGAAAAGTCTCTTAACCGATGATCGCAACAATAAGTCTCTGAGGATTAGGAAGAGGAACGCGACGCACCCACTGGTAGTACGGATGTACATGAGGATTCAGTCTCATCCGTATAAGGACAACGTGATTTTTAAAAAAGAGAAACATTTTTAGGACACCGTGAGTACTGGTCATAACTCCTATAAAACTACAATAAAACGAAATTGTTGCTTACGTAAACTAGTGTCATTATTTTCGGAGAATATGCGCACCGCGTCATACCCATTGAAACTCGCGTGGCTAAATGTCAAAGACCCCGGGCGTGTGAGCATTATAAAGGAATAGTGGCCGCTAAGTCTAGATGTAAGAATTTCAAAAACAAATATACAAATATGTCAAATTTTAGGTATGTATTATTTTACATATTCGCTACCGGAATCTAATAGTGAATATTCTCTGGGGTTCTGTAGTGTCTTAAATACACCAATATGAAAAGCTCATATCAGTATATCAGGGCTAATCTTCAAAACTACTGAACGGATACTACTAAAATCACATATAGCATGTATCGTTATTCAATTTACAATATAAACTATATTTTATTTCGATTCATTTTAGTGATATTTTTCTTTGCCACAGTAACCCGTGGCCCGGTCAACAAATATGTATCTTAGATTTATAAAATAAAGTATCCAAAGGCTGTCGGCCTGTATGTGTTGCATATTTCGAAATCTACTAAATCAATTTTTATGCGTATTTCACCATAGGATAAAGCGATGCCCGAGGAAGGTCCGATCTCCGTTTCACGGATGAACCCGGGGTGGTCGCTAGTAAAAAAATAATATATGACTAATTTTTAAAAAGATGTACCTATTGATGTCTTAAGTTTACGTGAATGTTAGTCATTACAATAAAACTACTTTTACGTATTTTATCGCGGTCAGTCCATCCGTGACCACGGTTGCTGTAAAGCGTCTGAAACGTCGGGCTAGACAAATAATTTAATAAACCGCGATAAAATCCGTAAAAGTATTTTTATTGTAAGATGTACCTACTTACAAGTACACTTTATCATATCATCATTAGGGTCGGATTTTTAAAAGTTCCCGAATATGATTGCTGAACCAACCCACTCAAAGGAAGCAGGTCCACTGCTCATCTATTTGTTATATTGATTACGTGCAACGTAACGGCGGCTATTAGGCGGAGCACGCGGCGTGCGGCCGGCGGCGACACATTTCAATTACCTCACCGTTGGAGCTCAATAGCACATTGTGAACGCTCAAAGCAACTAATTGCCTCGGAAACGTGCGGTCTGTGCTTTCCAATCCAGGTGCTAACTATAACAGGGACAAGCCGCTAGCAGTTGTCTGTGGGCATTTAAGACATCCCAGCCATGAAGTCGTGCAGGCCCATTTGCCCAACTCAAAATATAACAATCTCTTGTCGTGTTTGTTCGGGCTAAGCAATGAAACTTCTCGACCGATTTTAATGATTTTTCGCGCAGATGTATATATTTGTACAATACATGTTTGTTATACATCTAAGTTCCCAAAAGGCGTCTGTCTGTATGTGACAGCTTTTCTTATAATCTGCTGAACGTATTTTCTATTAGCACATCATTTTATTGTTCAAAGCACACTACATTATTTTAGAGGTTCATAGTACACACCCACTCCATCCAAATTTCAAGTATACAGTCTTCGTGACCTGCGGACGGGCAGGCGGATTTCACGGAACTATTAGGGTTCTGTTTTTTGCCATTTGACAATGGAATTCTGTAAAATTGGTGTAAACAACTAAATGTTAAAAGCGTCAATAGCCAGAAATTGATCAGGTTTTGTTCACAGATTATAGTATCCCTTACTCTAAACCATTGAGTGCATTTGTAATATCAGATACTGGGCAGGACTTTAAGAGTTATGATTAGAGATAATGTTGATATTGGTCCACTGTACCACACACACAAAAAAAGATGAAAAATTGAAAACCCCCTCCTTTTTTAGCAAATTCCAAGTACTTTTTTGACACAAAATAATCTTTGTTAAATGTATCCATATTAAGCCCAACGTGGGCTGTGGCCTGCGAGTTTATAGTAAAACTCGTTGGTGATGAGCGAGCGTGTCACTCGCCAACTCGATAATAACTTCATCGTCTCCTGGCCAGCTGGTCGTCAGTGAGCTGTCGCATACAGCATATGGTAAAATAGGTAAATACCGATAAATTTCCTTCAGTAACATATTAGTATCTAGTATCCCGGTATGCGGCCATTATAATCTTGCAACTGACGCATTTACTTTAAGACAACGGCTATTTAATAATTATTTTTAGGATTCCGTATCTCAAAAGGAAGATATAGCATCACTTTGTTGTGATTCATATGTCTGTCTGCCAACACCTTTTTCTTGGGAAAGCGTGGAAAGTTTAAACTGAAATTGACACGAAATGCTAAGGCAGCCAATCACTGAAAGCCCTGACTAAATCATACTACTAAGTCAATTCCATCAAGAGATACAGTCATTGATATACACATTTTCTATGAGATCGCGGGAAAAATTAAAACCTTAAAATTTGACGGTTGTGTGTGGTGTGCCCACACAAAATTAAAAGTAGGCAACTTTAAACAATAATTATAGGTACATAAATTTTTATTTGCCAACTCGTTCTAATGTGCTTTCTGCATGTACTTGTGCTTTTGGAACATTGCTATTTCATGATGAAAGGCGTTTTTGATATATAATGTAATAAGTCACGACGACGAAGAGATAATTCTGCAGTGTTACACTACCTTAGCTTAGCCACATAAAATTTGCATGCATCATGAGAACTTGTGCTCATAGAGATAATTTATATAGACACAGGAAGCCTAAAAACGCAGCTGTCTAGGACGAAAGAGACAAGTGTGGTTTACTTCCCGTCTCTCTTATTTAATTCATTCGTTTTGCGCAATGCGTATGCGAGCATAGGTAGACATGTATAGTTGTCATATGTTTAAGATTTTTATTACAGAAATACATATTATACATAGATAAACATCTATGACCTGGGCGGGATTCGGAGTCGCGACTTATAGTGCAACGCACGGCTTACCCTAGATATGCTTATCACTCGTCGACGTACTGAGATATTATAAGTAGTATCACTGTTGTATTGCAGTCGGACCAGGATCAGCGGCTTCACTTGCTCACATGACACCAGTGAGAGGGAAGGCTATGCTTCTTGCCGCATAGGGCACTCCACGAGCAATCGGAGCCATCATTGTATATGTATCATCAGTAATATCCGCGTATGCAGATCCGTTGTTTTTTTTTGTCTTTGTGACTTGTCTTAATCACCCAGACCACGCGAAACGCATCACTTTGAAGGCGCTGGCATGTCTTACGAGTGACAACCAGGATTTTCTTCTCTTCCTCTCACTGCCAGTGCATAAAATGAAGCTAGTGTTAAATGTTACTTCAGTCGTGTGCTCTAATTTAATTATTGTATTTTATTATTTCTATGGCGCGACGTCCTTAGCAATTTCATACAACACCTACAGGCTACGTAGCAAGCTGTACCGATTGCTTGTCAACGATGATTCCATTGGAAATACTAACACTGATGGGGGCCGTACACCTAGCGAATCAGCACGTGATAATGACGGCGCAGGGGAGCATAAGTGGGATACGCATGGACGGGTACACCTCCTACCTTGGTATACCTTACGCGTCAGTGAAGAGTGTCTCTGGGAGATTCAAGGTATAGCGAAAATTCAATAGCACAATAATAAAAGGAAATTTTAGTGTGTCCCCGTTCACTGTAACCATAGATATCGGAAATACAAACGCGGTTTTTTACGACAAGTAGTGACTGCTTCCTACCTGTATATTCTCTTAATAAATTCTGTAACACAGCGAAAAGTCGATTTAAAGATACAAAATTATTTTGGTTCAGTGAATGGAATTGTGACATCAGCGACTACGTGAAATGAAATGAAATATAAACCTGTATCAGAAAGCATTGAAATACCTAGTAACATTGCAGATACTAGTATACCATTGAGATAATCTAAAACTGTACCAGAAACCATAATACTTGTAAAAAGGTGATCTGTACCCCGAGTGGGAGTTTCACTTATAAAACAGCAAAATGCAACTATAGCGTTAATCGAGAATCACTTTAGTACACGTATCAGGCGCGAACGTAAGTTCAATAAATATCGACTATAAAGTTATTCGTTTGCTGACTCTAGAAGTAGTATAACTATATAGCGACCAAATCCTGGTGATAGACTGGACCCACCGTCGTTGGATGCGTTCCAACATGATATTTCGCTTTTGTACATTATCGTATTATACTTATTATAAATGAGCTATCGCTATTTTGGTTTGAGTAAATAGACCAAATGAGACAAAGCAGCAATATCGTGTTACTTCGGACGCTTAGATTTCGACGTTGTCGTCGGCCGTCGCATTATTTTCGTGACATAGCTTTCGTTTCAATTTCGCTACAAGTTTAAATACTAATAAATAGGAGCAACACACAAGTTGAAATGTTGGTGAATTTTATGAAACAGAAAATGAAGTTCTAAAGATGTGTTTATGTGTACGAAGGTGCTTTATATAAGGTCCTAGCACAGGTGATACCTATTTCTAAATTCAGTTTCACTTAAATCCTCTAGTGCTTTAAAGAAGTCTCGGATTTTTCCAAGGAAAGTAATTATACGCTACTTCATGCCACATATTGTAAAACACTTTTTTGTTTATGTTTATGTAATAATAAACTATTAGCTAAAATAATTTAACAATTTCTCACAATTCCTCTTTAGGGTTTCATAACGAAAGGGTAAAATGATAGGTCGTAGGGTCCACCTAAAACGAATCCCTGTCTGTACGCCTGTCAGTCTGTCTGTCTGTCATCAGGATGTGTGTATGATGTCATGAACCGTGTTGAAAATTTCACAAAAGATGTACTTCTGTAGCAAATCATACAAAAGATTGGTAAATTATAAGTGTGTCACTGAAAAAGACTATTAAAACTTGTGTGTAGTTAGTTTCAATGGAAACAATAACGTGTGCAGGTGCCCTTGGTGGACTTGGCCCGCTTTTTTAAATATCCAAAACGAAAAGGAATGTTAAGGACCCCTGTTCTTGGAGAATAAGGGTACTTAACGTGTATTTAGTAAGGAGGGAAAATAACTTATTGTTTTGATTAAATTTGCAGCAAGCCGGACCGGCGCCATCCTGGCAAGGTATCAGGGAATCCCGCGCTCCTCGTTGTACACCGCGCTCGGAGGTAACTGAATGCCTACACATGGACGTGCACGTACCTACATTGGGCGCATCGCTACCAGTGCTGGCTTGGTTCAGCAGTGGCGCTGTAGACTACAGACCAGACTTTTTGGTGCAACGCAGTATCATTGTGGTCGTCGTAAGACATAGGTTATTATAACCCTGTTTGTTTATCTATTTATTTCTAATTAACAGAGAGAGAAAAGGATATAGCAACGGAAGGACACAACGATTACAGATAAGAAACAAGTCACAAACTATAATAATCCCAACAATCCGACAAAACAATCTCAAAACGTGGAAGACACCCCAAAAAACTAACGAGCGCCTCTTTTACCTCTCTACCTCCTCCAAGCCGGCAGGTCACAACATCAATCGCGCGAGCAAGTAGGTTTCCGGAAAAGTTACTCTACTATCGATCACACATATGGGAATCCCCCAAGACGTCACGGTAAGATATGAAAAGATTGAATATGTAAAAGAATATATATATTTAGGACAACTTGTAACATTTGAAAACAACACGAGAAATTAAATAGAAAGAAGATTAACTGTAGCCTGGAACCAGCAATTGGGAATGAGGGAAATAATAAAAAATAAGGATATTAATTTAAATATAAAGAAAAAACTCTACGAGGTAGTGATATTGCCATGCCTAACATATGGCTGCCGAACGTGGTCGTTCAGAAAAGAAGATGAAGATAGATTCACTATTTGCCAATGTAATATGGAAAAATACATGCTAGGACGAGAACTATCAGATAAGGTCAATAATATCAATACAAGAGAAAAAACAAAAATAATAGATGTTACGAAAAGAAAAAGACTACTCAAGTGGCATTGGGCAGGGCATATCTGCAGAATGAATGACAATAGATGGACAAAGCGCCTAACAGAATGGGTACCACGAGTCATGAAGAGAAAAAATCAGAGATGCGGCCCCCTCTGGGTACGAGAAGCACGGGAACGAAGTAAATGGAAAAGTTTAGGAGAGCCCTACGCCAAAGAGCGGCTACCACTAACGATTACAATAATCAATAACAATAATATACATATTTAGTTGTAATGTAATGTAAACTTAAGACATCAATTTATTTTATTTTATTTTTGTAGAGTTCTAAATAGTTGTTTCTAGCTACATGACGAAATGGTTCAAAACGAAAGTTGGAGTGATCCTTGGAGGCGTACGTTCAACAGCACATGTAGTGTTGAAACTGTAATTTCTGTTCAATCAAGTTTGCACCTTAATAAGTATTTACTACTTCAGCAAACACGAAAGTACTTGTAACCAATTTTATTGCTCATTTCAGACTGGGAACTTTGGGTTTCTTGTGCTCAAAGAAATACAATATCCCAGGGAATTCAGGACTAAAAGATACTGTCCAAGCATTAAGATGGATTAGAGACAATATCGTCGCATTCCGTGGCAACCCACACCAGGTGGTAATAGGGGGACAAGGTTTCGGAGCCACAATGGTCGAAGCCTTGGTAATATCACCAACAGCTGAGGGTTTATTTCACGGGGCGATATTACAAAGTGGAACCACATTAGCGCCATGGGCGTTCAACTTTGATGCCGAGGATAGAGCTAATCACTTAGCTATGAAATTTAACAATGTCGACATAACTAAAGTAGCCACTATGAATTTAGCCACAAAAGGCGAGGAAATAGAAATGCCATATTTACCATTTGGGCTCTGTATAGAGGGAGCTTATAAGGGGGAAGAAAGGATTTTGTTTGAACCTCCAATCATCAGTCTGTCCAATCGAAAAACAGCTCCGATACCGATGATAATAGGCTATAACAATAATGAAGGCTACATATTCGCAAGGACACTAAAAGTATCCAAGATTTTGAGAAAAGTGAGAAATGACATGAAGTATCTAATTCCTGTAGAATTACAATCTAATGAAAGTGATTTATCAGCCATAATGTCCGATTTGCGAGATTCGTACTTCGGAAACAACATTACTATGGAAAAGGTTTTAAATTATCATAGGTTAGTGCAATTATTGTGGCCCGACTGGTTTACTGGTCGGTATAATATAACTCCTATATGTAACATATATTGGACCTTCTCAGTATTTTGTACTTTCAGGGATGCATACTTTGTAAGTCACATACACGAGAGCGTACGTTATCACTCGTCCTGGACCAGCGTCTTTTACTACCAATTTTCATATTCCGGAAGCGCTGGCATCGAACCCGAACCTAATATTGCGAAGCGGGGCGCGGCACATTCTGATGAGTTGGCATATTTGTTTCCCACGGGAAATAATTTTACTGACGATGTTGGAATAGTTACAGGCCACTTTAGCGATCTGTGGACAAATTTTGTAAAGTATTTGTAAGTGTACTTAAAAGTGTTGTTACCTTACCTAATATATCGATTTTGTGTGTAGTACGGTCATGTGGTTCGAAAAGTAAAGATTTGACAGAAAGTTCCTCCGAGTAATCAAAATTATTAGTTTTATATATTTTCATCTTCTATTTCTGTATCGTGTATTACATGTCGATATAGTCTCCGATAATTACCAATATAGAAAAAAATATAACTTTTGATTAAACACAAAGACATAAATTGCAAGACTTTTCGCTCGCTAAATTAATGTTCTCATACCTAATTTTATAGTAAAACTAGTCGTAAGAAGTATATTTCCAAAAAAAAAAAACTGCAGAGAGACGTCACCTTATCGCGAAAAACCACCATAGGAGGTGGCAATGTTGCGATTCGGAAATATTTTATAAAAAACTAACAATTTTCATTACACTTGGAAAGCCTTTTACTTGAGACTAGCAAATAACTCGACTTTCCCGCATTTTATTTACTTCTAGAAAAAATAATTTGGCTATTTGAATAAAATAATGCTGGCATTTGTGTTTATTTAGTTCAGTTTCAAGACATTGTTGGTTTGCAAAATATATGAGGCGACCATGCTCTTATAGGCTTTGTAAACTGTGCGGGATTTTTACTATCCTGTATTATTTGTTTACTTTTCAACCAGTATTAATTGCAACTCGGGGCAACTCATTGGCCACGATATTCTCTAGAAGCTATGTGCAAAGCAAAGTAAGAACTTCAACGGTAGAAGAATGCCAGAAGGCAGTACGTCCGTACTTCCGTCAACTAGTCGCATCAACCTGGTTCGTATCAACCTGTCTTTTTGGGCGTGTTGTGCCCCCCTCACACCGACTACAAAATCGGGTTGATATAATTCTAAAAACCAAGGTTGATAGAGTACGCCGACAAGAAAAAACCAGTATGGATTTTACATAGAGAAAGTTATTTAATTTTGCGTAAAAATTTTTTAAATATAAAATATGGTAAACTATTACAGAAACCCCAATTCGGTGACGGGCGGCCGGGCCACGTGGGAGGCGGTGGAGCCTAGCCGGCCGCGTCTGTTGGACATCAACGTGGATGTGGACATGATTGATTTCCCCCTCGCGAAGGAGGCGCGCCTGTGGGGGGCGCTCTACGAGAACTACTACACGGGCCAAACGACACGAGGCGACGACGCCTAATTGTTTGCATAATGTAATCATTTCTAAGTAATATTGTTGATGAAATAATATTTGTGAAATATAAAATAAAAAATTTGTTTACTCTGTTAAATCCTGAGTGGTCCTGAATTCAATTCAAAGTAGATTGCATAAATCGTGACAGTAGACAATAAAGAATGGCTAAAGACATTTAAAAAATTGTAATTTTGAAATGAATGTGACAGTGCACAGTATAAGAACTACCACTGGTGTGGGACACGTGGCAACTCGCAAGTATGATTTGAGTGATAATGACCATCACAATATGCGATGTGAACGTCTACTTACCAAACCTTATCGGTAAGACCATCTCAATCTTCACGTTATAACAAGTGTTTACCTGCAAAAAACAATTTCGGTTAATTCAATAATACAATAATGCGTCTTTACATCATCATCATTATCAGCCCTTATCAGTCCACTGCTGGACATAAGCTTCTTTCAATGAACGCCAAGACGACCGATCTCCTGCTACACGCATAGATAGATCATATCACCGCGTCCTTGCATGGTTAGGCTTAATTTAATTTAAATATAACAACATAATACTGGGTGGTTTAAAGTGTGATATTAATTAATAAAATAATATTTTGACTCTACCGGTGTTGATTGTATATTAACTTAAGCTGTCGTCAATATTGTCCTGTGTGTGTAAATATATAATATAAAATTGTTTGTTTTCCCCAATAAATAAAAATATTTAAAAAATACCGCCCGCCCGCTTTACCCGCGTAACTACGGCCCTGTTGGTTGTAGCCTTATGGTATAATGTCCCAGTGGGAACGTCTAAATCGCCATATTTCATTACGGCGAGCCATTTTCAAACTTAAGTCCACTTCGGCGGATCAACGATCAGCCAGATTGTCGATGCGAGACAATCTTCAATGTGGCTGCTGGCATGCAGAGTCTCATTGAATATTTTGATTTTAAGTAGTGATCAATACAAGTATGAAATTAGGCCAAGTGTTTTGAGTGCAAATAAAAAAATATCCCAAAGACGGAAGCTAGCCCTAATGTAATGCGCCAGTTAATACAATCCGACTTCGTCACATATACCTTTCCAATTCGTGTAGCTGTTATAACAAAAATATTTTCTTCAAATCCAATTTGCTGTTCCACAGATCAGCGCGTTTAAAAAACACACATTCTTTTATACTATTTTTTTATCAACATAGCTTAGAAGCGACGGCAAGACTTTCAGAAGTTAAAACTTTTTATTGGATATATCCTTCGCTATAAGCGTTTTACAAGTTTCTAAACCATTGATAGTTTCTGAGTTTTTGGAAGTAAAACATAAAGCTTGTTTACTAAATATTTCTTGTCTTGCTGACATTTTAACTTTTCATATTTAATTCTTTATCATTGTTAAACTTGTTAAACTGACGAACTAGACTAATATAATACCAGGCTGATTGATAGCTGGCCGAAACAACGAACTTAAAAAGGATAGGCAAACAAAATTGACTACATTACATTCTATCATCTTTTCGAAAATAGAACGCCAAATTTGAATTTATTCGAAATGGTAGGACTTGTGTGAGGGGACCTAGAACTTTCTCTGCCGTAAATTTTCTCAACAATGGAAAGAAACAAAATTTGTACGGTGATAAATTTTTATGTTTTGAAGGGGAAAACAGTAACCCAGATTAAAGTCGAGCTAGACAGTGTTTTAGGTAATACTGCTCCTACATTGAGTAGAATTCATACCTGGGTAACTGATTTTAAATGGGGCAGACGGAGCTGCGAAGACGCCAAAAGATCTTGCCGTCCAAATGAAGTCACGAACCCGGACATGATCAAAAAGTTTCAAAAAAGCGTTTTGATTGATCTGCGCTTAAAGTTGCGGCAGATAGCAGAGATAGTAAGCATTTCCTCTGAATGCGTTTTTAACATTTTATACCAACATTTGCGAATGAAAAAGCAACGTCGAGTGGACGTTTCGTCGGAGTGTTTGGCGCTGTTTTAGCGTGATACTAACGAGTTTTTGCGGCATTATGTTACAGTAGATGAATCATGAATACATCATTATATTCCTGAAACAAATTGGGATGCTCGAAGGATTATTCTAGTGGTTTCATTTCAAAGAGAAAAAACGATAAACGGATCGTATTATGCAAGCTTCCTGCAAAAATTTTGTGAAGAAATCCGAAAGAAACGGCCTCATTTAGCCAAAAAGAAAGTTTTATTCCACCACGTTGTATATATACAATAACCACTTAAACTCCGCGGTTGCCATCGGCCGCCTATATTGATGTGCCCCGGATCTATTATCAACAGGGCACCTCGACGATCCCTCGTAAGGGACCGGACTCCTCCAACAGGGGGCTGGTACAACATCCTAAATCGGCCCGCTCCGACGTTGGGTCCGTGCAATGGTTCAGGTTTACAGCAGTGGGCTAATGTTGTTGCCGATGATAGCGATGACGACAGAAGCAGCGAGCTGTTGCCAGCGGCTTAACACGATCAAACTGTTATGTGCTTGTACATCAAAGCATATAACCATGACTGACGGATATAAATTTATACTACAACTACTTAGAAGACTGGAAAAACAGCAAAATGAGCATATGTAAAATAAAGACCAGTGTCTAGTGTTTGGTGCCAGCATACTTGTTAAAGTGGCGACCGACTGGCTTAGTTGTTAGTGCGGATTAACAGGGGTCGCAGGTTCCAATGCCCCCCCCCC
>JAFELO010001470.1:544392-578817 GCA_017140195.1 Eumaeus atala
GAATTGGGTACTTTCTTTTATAATTTATTCTTCCACGCAGGCACCATCGCCACCACATCAGTGGGACGGTATCTTCGAAGCAACCCATAGAATAAAATGTCCACAGCCGAATGGTGAGGGTGACGAAAACTGTTTAGTTATCAATGTGTTTGCACCAGAACACGCCACATTGTTACCAGTCCTAGTGTACTTCCACGGTGGAGGATTCCAAAAAGGGTATTGAAAAACTTTTGTAACTAAATTACAATCAAGACAAAAGAATAAATTAACCGAACATCACACCTTTTTTAGTGTCACTATTACACATAATATAAGACTCATAATAAAAACTGCACCACTAATCATACAATCCCAGTATATCAGGCTGCTCAGAAGGCTTTCAATTGGCTGAGCTACCATCTCAATTAACTGATGTGAATAATGAATGGGATCCATATGAACTAACATTATGTTTGCATAACTGTAAAAACTGATTTGTTAAAACTTTTTATAGATGGGGATTTTACAATGTTCCAGTTCGACTCATTTCTGAGGATATTATACTTGTATCATTTAACTATCGCCTTGGGGCATTGGGTTTTTTAAGCCTATCCACTCCAGGCATACCAGGCAATGCTGGACTTAAAGACCAAGTGGCAGCTTTGTATTGGGTGCAAAAAAATATTGCAAAATTTGGAGGAAATCCATCAGAAACAACTGTATATGGTACAGGAGCTGGTGCTGCATGTATCGAATATCTTATATTATTGAATATGGCCAGAAATCTCTTCCAAAGGGCTATATTAGAAAATGGTTCTGCATTATCACCCTCTTCTAAGTCTTTTCATACAGGTGAGCTTGCTGTAACATTTGCTCAACACCTTGGCTACAATGATGCTAACAGTATAAATAATATAGAAAAATTTTACTACAATGTACCAACAAAACAAATTACAAATGTGTCCAGGATATTCCTTCCCTGTGTTGAAAAATTATCAGATCACAATCTAGTTGATCAAGATCCTTGGGATGTAATCAAAAAAGGTAACTTTTATCATATAACAATGATGATTGTGTATACAATGGCCGAAGAAGCAGTTGTAATTATGGAAGATACAAGTCTTTACAAGGCACCAGAAGATTTTTTCAGTTTAATACCCAATAATCTAGAAATTGGTAACACTGATATCACAAATATGGTAGCAAAATACATCAAAGATTTTTATTTTGGGGATAATGAAATGACAATTAATGCTATTCAAAGTTATGTTGATTACATTAATGATGTATTTTTACAATATCCAACTTTGAAGTCATCAGTTCAACATGCGTTTAGAACGAATAAACACATATTTTTAATGAATTTTTCTTATGGAGTTTCTGTCAAAACAATGTCCAATGTTGATACCAGTGTTACAGGATATGGTGATGTATTTAAATATCTTAGCAGTAACAATGCAGAGGACTATGATGTTTCTGAAAAATTAACTGCTTTGTGGTGCAATTTCATAAAATTGGGGTAAGAGACTTTTTTAAACACAAGGTAATTAATGATGTTTCAGAAAACTGTTGTACAAACTATCCTATGAATGCCTTCACCTAAACCACTACTTTACATGCAAGTACTTATATTAAATTTCAACAACTAAGACTTGAAGGAAGTGGATGCTTTAATAAACAAAAACAACATTTTGAGTTCCCTGTTATTACAATAATAAAATACTGCACTAAATGTTAGTAAATTTAATTTCTGTAGGATTTTGATGACCAATAGGGTGCTAACTAATAACTTTGGTGCTAAATCCTAGTAGAAAATATCCTAGCCATGACAATTGCATTACTCTTATTAATTAATATATTATTAAATTATGTATTAAAATTAAGGGTATATGCAGACAGAGAAAATAAAAATCAATGTTAGCCAGGAGTTCATGACAAAAAAATATGATTATAGATGTGTAATGTTCAAGATTGTTCAAGAAATTATACTATCTAAAGTTGGAAAATTTATATTAATCATAAAAAGGGTACCAAGTAACCCACAGGTTGTATAAACACTAAAAAAACTTATTTTTGCGAGTGCCTGCAGATATTTTATATCAAACAGACTACAAATATAATTTCATAATATGGTTTTCTAAATTATATGATCCCCAATTTCTAATTTTCATTGTCAAAATGGCAAAAGATATAGATAATTTGTCAAAATTTTAACTGTCTAGGGATTGCTATGATAATAGTTCATGAGAGATATCCTAGTGACATACACATAAATCCCATCATATATTTGTGCTTTGGTACAGAACTCTAAAAATAAAGATTTTATTTTACTACCAATTTTGTGTGGTACTTTTATTATAAAATTATACAACTTCCTTTAATCTAGTCAATAATATAACAAAGAATGGCCAAAAAAAGAACAATAACTTGTATATGTTACAACATCTAATCTCCAAAAGTACTTGTATGATTTTAATAGAATTTCACACAAGTAGATAGATAAGTTTTTATTCATTAAAACTATTATTACAGCAACAGCTATTGCCCATTTGTTAGCTCACAATACTGTTGTTATATGTTTTAATATTGTGTAAAGTATTTATTTATTTTTAAGAGACCCAACACCGCTAACCTCATCCGTTATCACTACAGTCTGGCAGCCAGTGGTACCACGGATAATGGATGACAAACCAGTTCTCCGAGGCATTCAGTGCTTGAAGTTTACTTCCGTTAAAACTATGTTCAATGCTGAATTAGACAGCCCACAAATTATGTTTTGGGACAGAGTTTATGAAAAATTCTACAAGTATTAAAATGAGTTTACAAAAAACAAAAAACCGTAGTCATTAGTACCTAACTATTTTCAATAACTTGAGTATGATACGGTGTAATAGCTAGATTAGACCGCTTCAAACTAAGTTTTTTCTTAATAGTCACGTAATTATTTTAATATAAATATGCTCAATCTTAAGTTATCTACAGAATTAGACAAGAATGTGACAGTGAATAATTGATTGTTTAAATAAATATAGTTATTTGTTTTAACAATATGGAATTTCGTGTTCCGGACATAGACTTATGATGATTCAAAGTTAAATTCTCTGAATGAAATCGCCATACGGTGTAGTAATACTGTAATCTATATGTTATTATAGCTAACATTTCACTATTGCATCCAATAAACGAAGGAAACGTGAGCAATTTTGACCAAGTGGTATTCAACGTCCACAAAATAAATAATACCGTTACCTGTTCAATTAGCGCCCGAAAATGTGAAATGCTGGGAATCCCAAGGAACATAAATATGCACAACACTATAACATATCTCACAAGCAATATTATATTAGAGTTTAGACTTAGTTAAAGAAAGTTTTAGTTAAAAAAAATCAACAAGTACATATATTGTAAAAGGCAAAACATGAACCACCCGTCACATTTCTTAACATTGACATTTAAGCAAAATGATGGATTTGACGCATGACGTAGAAAATTTGATTCGTTCAGAAATATGATACAAAGCAAGGACATAAATCATAGTTAAAAAATTATGAACAGTTAAAATTCCAATAGCACATCAAGCACCTTGTTAATTGTTTAAATAACATATTAGGTAATGAAAAATATTAAGCACATTTCATCATTCATCATTATCGACCCCAATCAGTCCACTGTTGGACATAGAGGCCTCCTTCAGTGAACGCCAAGTACATATATGAAAAGAAAACAATGGGCTCCTGGCAAAATATTATTTGGCGATGCAAAAAAGTTTTCACAAAATTGTGACTAAAGTGGAACACGAAAAAATAAATCAAACCTGAGCTCTACAATTTCTTTAGTCGGCTTTAAATACCAGGATATTGCAATCGGATTCGTTTGCAGTCAGCCAATTATAGTATAACCATTTGTCACATGTCGTTCCTTAAGTTTATTCCTCCTGTCCTGATCCTAAACCCCTCACATACTCTAGTAGTGCTCAATACTCTACTACAAACTTGAGAGTACCTTGAGAGTGCCGTTGTCTGCTTGGTAAATGTAATGAGTATCTACACTCACACACACAGTGTCCTTTAAGTCCGAAAGTGATAGGTTATGATTAAGAAACTTATTTGTACGGATGTTAAGAAGCTGATAACAATGTTTAACATATGTAACGCCTAACAGGAATTTGTTAATTTTTATATATAATTTTGGTATCAAACGAGCAATCCTCCTCCTCAAGAGGTTAGAGCGTTTATACAAACAAACCCCTCAACATTATAAGTATAGATTTATAGTCCCGAGTAAAATGTTTGTGATTATAGACGTATAGGAACATTTTTGGCAAAAGAGAATTCCAAAACTTTTGATGACTATCGACGGCCATGGACATCCGCATGATTGTTACGCAGATGCGCTGCCTTATCATCACCCCCAATGGGCCACAGGCTACTCACAATCCACACGACATCGAATTGTTTAGATGTCTCAAGTTTACGCGAATGTTACTCACTACAGTAAAACTATTTTTAAAGATTTTATCGTGGTTTATTTCCAATAGCCTCACGGATCATCCTTCGAAGTAATTGGTGTTCCCTTGTGAGGGTCTGCGCCTTATCAATGTAATGTAATGGCAGGGACCAAATTCAACATGCTCACAGACCGCAGATTTTGTAAATCGTTGGTGTTTCATATCAGCTGTATGTTCTTTAACGCGAGTTTTTATAGATCTTTTAGTTTGCCCTGTATAAGAGAGTCCACATTCACATTTAAGGCTGTACACTCCTGTATCTTGTAGAGGGATATGGTATTTCACTGATGTTAAGAACTGACTAACCTTCTTTGGCGGCTTAAAATAAGTTTGTATTGAAGCTCGTTTGAGAATATAGCCAATCTTGTCAGGGACCTCTTTTAAGTATGGTAATATTGCAGGTAAACGGTGCAAAAAAGCGGTGGCTGGTTTCACTCGGTTTCTGTGTAGCAGACGAGGAACCAGAACCTTGTTGTCTCGCAAAACTTGCTTGACATGTTGAAGTTCGGTATCCAGGTGTTGCTTGTCGCATACGCCTTATGCTCTCTGACATAAAGATTTACCCACGGTAGACAACTGTGTTGGATGGTGATAAGAATTGCCGTTTAGGTACCTATCAGTATGGGTATGTTTTTTAAATAATTACGACTCGAGGTGTAGTTGGGATTACGGATGACCAAAACATCTAAGAAAGCTAAAAAAATATTTGCCTCTAACTCTAGCTCTCTAATTGTAAATCGCATTTTGGAGTTTATACTATTTAGATAGTAAAAGAACGCGATACGTATTGCGGCATTGGTGACCTACATCAGGTGACCTGAAACCGTGCTTCTACTATTTGAAAAAAAAACCGGATGCCTCGTAGTGTTCTGGTAGGCGTGTTCATTGTTTACTGACCGTGTAGTCCTGGGTAGGAGTCCCTTGTCGACCTCAAAATCTTGAGAGTTTACAATATCTAACAGTCCGGAGTCCAGAAACTGGCGGTGTTGTATAAGTTTGTTGTATACACATATGACAGTCATTTCTCCTTCATCTTAACCTTCCTTGTCTATTCGTTATTAGATGATATTGAGGTCGGTTACTTAGCCTAGAGGAATTGACAAGGGCACACAGCGTCTGCCATCAGACCTCTGCACGGAATTAGGTTGAATTTGAATACACGAATACGTGTATCCTCACGATATATTCCTTTAGTGTAAAAGCACTTATAAAATGTATGTACTTAAGCCATAAAGCTCATTGGTACGTGGCAAAGGTCGGATATGCTTCGGCTAGAATGGAAGGCCGAAGCGCTCACCACTAGACCAACAAAGTTTATATAGCTTAGTTATAAGAAACCACGATTAACGTTTTATTTGATCTAATGTAATCGTAGCCGAATTTCGGCGACGGTGGCCATCTCTAAAGTGGTTAGCCAACTGCGCAGGACATACTATAGCGCACAAGTACAATGCCCGTTCGCTTCTTTCTCCAGTACCGATAGGACGGGCATTCCGACAGGACCAGAGAAAAATCAGGCGCAGGCCTGAAGACTTGACCTGCTTTCCGAGGTTTACCACTAACTGCCTGATTCCGGATTTTTATTAGAAGTTTAAAAATCTCAGTAACGCTTTGGTCCGACCCAAGACTCGAACCCAGGACATGAATACTGTGGTTGAGCATGCGTACAATTGGAACACGAGGCAGTGCACACTGAGCATGTCAAACGTGTATAAGTTATAACGTATACGCGTTTGACATAAACAATATACGAGACCTAAGGACAACCGAGGCGGGCGATGTGAACTTTCTTTAACTTGTATGAATTTGTAGAGGTGCCACGTGTATAATCTTGTTACGTCGTAACGCTTCGTTGACGTAGCAGATGTAGCCGAATGTCATTGAAACCAAATAAAAAATATATAATTTTTTAATAAAAATATATCCAAATACACAATTACTAAATGATTACATACGTTACTGCTTATTTCTATAATATCACATTCTGGGAAGTAGTTGTCAATGTTATAGAAACAGTCGCTTATCACTAACACTTAATTTCACATAAAACTTAGAATACATTATAATATCATATCAAGTAACTACAATACAGCGAACAATCCACAAATGTGTGTACGAACCTTTATATTGGTACATGTGACTTTTCTATGGAATTGTATCAATGATTAGGAATAAATTTGTACTTTGAATAAAAGTGCATCGCATATTTGGTGGTTATATATGCTAGATGTTTACCTGTAACTCCGTCTGTCTAGAACAATTTTATTGCAATACAAATTTTACCCACAATGGACCGGCCATTGGGACTAAGATTTAACAATATAATGAAATACCAAATTTCACCACAATCGGTTAAGCGGTTTAGCCGAGAAAGCGTGACAGAGAGACAAGCAGAAATTCGCATTTATAACATCAACAAAGAATGTATTTATTGTCATAGGAACCTACACTTATAAAATCCTGTAAATGATATACACACATGTATAATAATATGACCGCATCTTGGACTTCTTAAAATCAAATATATACCTACATTAGAAACTCCCACAATATCATACAGCTATTCTAGCAGAATATTTTAAGTCTAATCTATGAATGCCGCAAGAGATTTTTGTACAATTCTATTGTATGCCTACATTTATTACAGCTTTTGAATAATACCTTCATACACGGCAAGGATATATCCTGTATATATATATATCCTGTCAATAGGATTGTCATGATCGATATTCAACAAAAGTTTTAATAGTTTATAAGAAAACTTATAAAATAAGTTTTCTTACTGTAAAAAAGTCTAATTGAGAAATTGCGTACGAAAAAGATTTGGTATTTTCGTTATAAGCGATTTAGGTACAATAATACCGTACACAATGTTTGGAATTCCAAAATATGACACTCACTCGTCACTCGCGAGTCCGACTTGTGAACAAAGTGTGGCCGACATCTGGATTCTTGTAACTAGAGGTGGTTCACGTACTCTCGTAAATAAATAAAATTGTATACTTATTAATTGCTACGCATATTCACCTTAAATAACATTATGTAATAATAAATATATTGAACTCGGAATCTTACGGGAATGTCACTCATAACTATAAAATATCTATTTTAAAAGTCAACCCATTTAGGTGTATAGTGGTGATGGGAATTGGAATCATTATCAAATACCTTTCATATTAAAGTATTTGCAAATTGTTCTGCAATAAAGAAATCAGGAAATAAGAAAAGTAACGAGTCGCCCTTAGATATTACTTTCTTTAATGGACAAAAGTGAATGAACTCTTTCTACTCATTAACAAACCTTTGAGTATTAAATTGGTTTAATAAGCAAAGAGTCAAACAGAATCTATAGCTGTCACTGGCGACGAACAAACGTAAATTCATTTATAATTAACTAGATTGATAGTGTAAAATTCGTCGCTACTTAGTTTTAGAATCGCAACGGCGACTACGATCGACTTTCTCACGACTAAAGGAACTCTATCTCTAGAAGTGAAGACCTTCAAAGCTGGTAAAAGTTGTTGATGATTATTTAAATTTGGATTTGAGCTACAAAATTAAATTTTTAGAAACTTATTAGCTACAAATTATCATGTGTTTTTTTTTCAATTGCGTAAATTTTACACTGCTAGCTTTGTATGTGCCCACAGCTGGAAAAAAAGGAAGTTATATAATATCTCTTGAAGTGGTTTTATACAGAATATAATTATCGATCAGTGTTGTTGTCATTTGATTAATTATCAACTGACCAATATTATTTTTACTTTCATTAAAAGATTTCTGAATATTTTTCTGAAGTTTTAAAAGAAAACTTTATGAGCCAGTACATGTGACGCCATTTTAAATATTAGAGCGAAGCGGGACCAGTGGCCATCACTGGCAGTGCTCGGTCACGTCGACGACGGTGTTCTTGCGCCAGCCGAAGAAGAAGTAGCCAGTGGCGAGCCCCAGCACCAGCGCCAGGCACAGCCACACGTTGTACGTCATGAACACCAGCATGAGGATGTACGAGGCGCTGGACTGCACCAGGTGCAGCAGGGTCTGCACCAGGTGGCCGGCCGACATCATTGTGTACCTGCAACCAGATCCCGAGCCCTTAGCTAAACAAACATATAGGTAATACCAATGTTCATGTTTACGTATAATACCAAGGGAATGTGATGACTATAGCGGTCTTCGCAAGTAGGAGTGATGCCTCTGTGTGCGCGTGAACGTGGTGGAAGGTTGCTTCACACACCCTACTACTGCCTGGATGTGCGGCTTTGCGACTGGTTTGCACAGCGAAACCTCTTTCTTTTTAGTGGGAGGTAGTTATCCTAATTTTTATGACCTGAACTTATGCTGTGGAAGTGAAGGGGAGCTGGACACAGCTTCATAGGGTTGCTGGTTATCCTGAGTTAAATCTAGGTCACATAACAATGCCGTGAAGTAGAGTATCATGTCTTCTCCTGCGATATCCGATGAAAGAAACAAATATGGTGTAGAAGGGGGCGAACAACATGTTCTCGTTGTGTAGATATTTATGGACGTCAGTAGTAACTATAAGGCAGAATTCTGTTATCTATTATGAAATAAAAACTGTTTTCTAGATTCCTGAAGTTGAAGAGAATTACAATTCAATGGATAGAGCGAGACATGCCACACATTGCACGCCACATCCACGTGCAACTTACGGCTCATTAAAAAGTCGCATATTTTTCCTCCTTAACATTATATTAATTGCGGTTTTAGCAGTAAGTTTGTTGAGCGATTCTGTATGCTGCATTTTATAATGTTATCCGACTATATCAGAATGAAGGCAATGTTTTTTTATGTATGTGTGTAGATGTTTGTGTTCCCGGCAGGTCCCTGCTACAGCGCGAATGGCATGATGAATTATAAGGTATTATATTTCGTGAGATAGGCCGTGATAAAGCGAGGGACACTGAGTACATGCATATATTTTATGCAGTTTTTGTTTTTTGATTTAACGTTATGTTGCTTGCTTTGGAAATCTGTTTGTTTTTATATTTAGTTAGTTATTATTGTTAGTATAGGGAGCAAACGAGTAATCGGATACTTTACACGACTATCGATGCCCACAGGCATGCGCAGTATTCTCGTCATGTTAAAGCGTTGTCCACCTTACCGAGGAAGTGATATCTGAAACCCTCCAATGGACACCGGCATAAACCGCACAAAACGTGACGACATAGTTGGCAGTTTACGGCGGTGTCATGTGAGTGACAGGCACTTCCGCGGTCGTCCCGGCCCAATTAGGCTGCTATGCAGAATTACCATTCTGCACCTTACTTCAAATCTTTTCACCGACGTTAAATGCTACTATATAATTACTGACTGCTCCTGCCTACTGGTAAGTCGTGAGGTTCTGAGTTCGAAACAAAATCTTAACGGGGTTTTCTAGTTTCTAACAACAGGCCGAAGTAATGAAGTTGGCGGTGTTACATCCCCGTGTTTCGGAGAGTACGTTAAAGCGTCGGTAATGCGCTTGATTTCTCTCTGGTCGTGTAGGATTGCCATCGCATCGGAATAGGAGGATGTGGGAACAGGACGTGCCCTTGCGCCTGCACCGCACGTAGTCTCTATCGAGATTCGGCTAGGACGATATTGAATGATACTGACTTGACAACGGCGGTGCCGCTGCACCTCGCGCCGCACTCGTTCTTGGTGATGTTGACCTGCGAGTCGGCGGTGGCGCCAGTGGCGCGCGCGAACAGCGCCTCACGGTAGTACTTGAGCCCCTCGTACAGCACGCCGGCCAGGAAGATGGCCACCGCCGACCCGAACAGCTCCAGCGCCGTCGTGGTCAGCCAACCGTTGAAGAGGATCTGCTGGCACACTCCAGCGTGGAACTGGAATATCAATACTTTCATGGATCTCAGGAACAAAACAAAGCAAAGCAAGCTATTGGGTTCGGCATAACTGTTTTTGTCTCCACCGCGCTTGAAGCCACACACACACGCTAAGCCGCTAAGCTAAGCCAATTGAACCTAGGGGGGCTGCTATTTGCCTTATAAGGAAGAAAAGCAAACTTTAGTCGCAGGGACTAAAAGACACGCAATCCGAAATTGCACGAAGTGAATTTTTTCTGTGATCTCTAACATAGCGGTGGCCTGGGTGTGCCTAAGGGGACCTGACCACCCGTTAAAGTGTACTGCTGATACACAGTTCCGGGTCATATTTGCATTTACAAATAGTATACAACAAACTTCTAGTGTCTTTTTTTATGTGATATAGCTATGAATTCCGAAAATTTAATGTTTTGGAAGTCTAGAACTGTTTAGCGCCTTTAGATGGTGACAGTTCATCTGGAGTAAGCTGATTGTATACAGCTGGAGAGTTTGTTTGTTTGTTTGTTTGAACGGGGTAATTTCAGGAACTACTTGCCCGAATTGAAAAAAATATTTTTGTATTGAATAGTCCAATTAACGAAGAAGGTTATAGTGTATATGTCATGACGCTACGACTAGTACGATCGGAATTACGGAGTGAAACCGCGGGGTGATCCTAGTCTTGAATAAGCTAACTGTTTTATTATTAACCAACGAGAAGTCAAACGAGGTTCTCCTGAGTTAACGCACGCATAATAAAGTTACAACAAAACTTCATTATGAGCACGGGCTAAAGTGACAACACGCTTTAAATCCTGTAGGCGCAGGACCTCTTGTGCAACGAGCAATAAAAAGCCCCATTTAAATGTGGCGAGTTATCAGTGGACGGGGCTATGACAGCGCCTGCGGCTGACTGCGGTGGCCGCCTGATAGCGGTTTGCCGATACGATAACGATGCAACTCCGTGGGAGCTCGGAACCGCTCTCTGTTCGTAGTTTTCTATTTATTTTATAGACATGAAAACATTTCAGTACACCGTCAGAACCAGTAGAAAATTACGCAATTATAAACAACTATTGTTACACTTTGCAACTTTGGCGTAGTTAATATTAACACATAGTAAGAGGTAGTGCCATGCTGCATTACAGCCAAGCCAAATTGGGCCGGCGCGACCACACACTTGAAAATTCATACTGCTCTACTCCTTAATTTTACGCATCGTACATATTCTATTATTCGATTCATAGAGGTTTTTTCATTTTTTTTTATAGTATACAAAAAATATATTAACGTGCAATCGGAGCCTTTTAAGAACTACCGACGCCCACAAACATCCGCATAATTACCATACCGATGCGTTGTATCCCTGCCTCCTCTCCCCAATGGGCCACCGGCTACTCACAAACCGCACGAAACGCTACACCAAAGATGTGATGTGGTGAGAGGTACCTCCTCAGTCATGTCGGCCCAATTCTTCTGCAATGCTCTGCACTACATCTCACTAATAACTCAATATTGTTACCTAAATAGAAGATCAATCTCAATAAATCATGGTGAAAATTCAAATAGAATTTTCACCAACATCATCTGTATATTGCTTGACTTGTAATGACACGTAAGACTTCGCTTTAAACTCTTCTGTGTTCTTCTGCCAAGAGGGCAGGTATCCTGCCACTCGCATCCAGGAGCGGTTACTGTCGGTCAGGTCGGCTTCTTGACCCTGGCCTGGTCGCTGGTCAACCAAAGCTACGTCTTTCCAAACTTGAACTTGCAAAAACCTTACTTACCCAGCAGCAGCTCTTATTTAGTAAGATATTAAAATATCCCCAGCCCATCTCAAATGAGATGGGCTGCTAGTATATAATAAAGTAGAACTCACCACCATGCTGTGGTGCATGCCGCTGCAGTCGTCGTCTCCGTGGTCATGCACGTGACCCTCGTTGTGGTTGTGGTGCTGGTGGTCCATCTCTGTAAAGATACGAAGAGACGTCTCATACACAACTAGTGTAGGGTGTTGTTGTTACCACATTAGTGGCATTAATTAGCCTAGGATGGACATGGATCCTTATACTCGTTGCGGTGCTTCTGCTGCTGCCCAAAACTCGATACTCGATGCTGATGGGTTCCACATCACCTCATTTTGCAGCGTAGTATTAGCGGTCTACAATCCCAAATGCGTTACAAACGTAGGTCGGCCCAGACACGTTCTGATCGACGAGGGCGATCAAATCACGACAATTGTAGCACGCAACAAAACAAAACACTACACCCCGTCCGAGGGCTTGGAGCGCGGAATGTACAGTTCAATCCACAATCACCACATTACGACAGACAACAGCACAGACGTTCGACCCCGAATACTCAGAACGACGAAGTTAGAGTAGTCAGAGGATTTCAGTATATTGCGCGAATTGCCATCGATCTCAAATCAAACCTCCGCATCGGTTACCCATGGTGGAAGGGGGGGGGGGGGTTGGTTAACATTCTAGCCGATCTAGATCATACTCTAGCCGATCTTAAATAACTATGGGGATGCGTACTTTCCATCTGCAGGAAAGGAGGGCAGTCTGTCGCCCTATCAACCACAATCTCACCTAAACAGTCGCCCGGACGTGACCAATAAAGTTGCACTCGACACTTCGGTCAGCATAGAGCAGTCAGAACTCTATACGTCACCGCTGGACACAGGCCTCTTTCACTGAACACCAAGACGACCGATCTTCTGCTACTCATATCCATCGAGGACCGGCTACTGCGCTGAGGTCGTCTTTTCACCTTGTCGACTAACACTTCGTTTTCTTAAAAACGGACTCCACTCCAGAACCTTACTAGCCCATCTGCTATCTGTTCTACTGAGTGTGTGACCAGCCCATTGCCACTTCATCGAGCTTATTCGTTGTGTGATATCGGATACTTTAGTTCCCTGCCTTCTGACTTTGTTACGAATTCTGTCGGACAGAGAAACACCCAACATAGCACGTTCAATAGCCCGTTTGGCTACCGCAAACTTGCGGACCAGTTCCAAAATTAAGAGGTCATATTTCGGCTTTAAGAAGGCTGTAAATGTAGTGAAACATTATTTTCAATTTTCTTGATTGTATTAGAAAAAGGAAAATATGTGTTTGATAAGATATGTACGAGTAGATAATAATAGTAAGGTGTGTACCTAACAAGCAAACAACAAGCAAACACGAGACATATAGACATAATATAAATCAAAATCCCCAAAAGCTGTCTGTCTGTATGTCATCGATTTTCTTAAAATCTATTGAACGTTTTTCCACTGAAGGATAGAGCGATTTCCCGAGGAATCTTTAATTTGATAAGGTGAAAATCGGCCCCATTTATAACGAGTGAAGCAGGGCGGATGACTAGATTACAATATTAATAGCCGAAGAATTAATTAATTCGTTGACATTCAACAACAAAGACAATTCATTCTCAAAGTCACATTCAAAGGGCATACATAATATCGTCATACTTTACACGTTTTAACGTCAAAAAATTATTTGATAAGTAAATTATTGCTAAGCCCATCTTATTAATCACCATATCACAGGGTTATAACAAAGAGGTTCAATGACAAATCGTCAGCGCACAAAACAATTCAAGCCTCAACAAAAAGAGGGTTCGTAAGCCTAGCCAGTGTCGCGGGGTCGAGTAGAGTTAGGTACGGATAAAGACTAGTGTGTTTCAAGCCTTGTTATGTGGATGGGACTTAACAGCGTAAGTTGTCGCAATTGATGCGAAAGTGCTGCTCTTTGTGCCTGTCTGTCAAGAAAAAAAATTGCTAGAAGATTTCTCTTTTCACAAAGGACCAGGGAGGCTTCATACAATTGCGCTATCCCGAATTTGGCAAGTTGGTATGTGGTGCGGGACAACCTTTCTGTAGAAATGGCGGCGGTCCCTTAAGCATCTGATTAGCGCCGTGGTGCACTCATACAGCACTAAATGTCACAAGAAAACGGTGGTCACATTTCGACGACCGGCTAGCTCAGTTGGTAACGTGGCGGTTACCAACCGGACACTACTACAGGACTAGGCTGGCGTGGTGTGTATATATAGATATTTATATTACATGGATCTCAATGCCAGTTTTGTTCTATCCCGCAATAAGAACAACTCAAAGGTTGTAAATTGATTTTTCTTTAAATGTATTTTTATACTATAAAACAAGTAATCGTATTTGGAAAGCGATTTCTTGTTGCGTTATGGGTTTCGTCGTTAATGGGTTCGTTAACTTCATTCAAATGCGTTGCCCTCCTTCCCCCATCTTCCACGGACTACAAGCTATTCACAAAACAAGACAGAAAAGCTGTCACTAGACAACGGTATCATATTAGCAAGAGCCCAATTCGGCTGCAGTACGGCGTGGCACTGGCTCATATTTAATTTCTACCTCACAATTTCCGCTCATTACCACATTTTTTTATAGTATAGGGGGGCAAACGGGAAACGAAAGCTTATAGATGACTACCGACGCAGATGGACATTCCTATGACTGTTACGCAGATACGTTGCCCTCCTATCATCCCCCCTCCCCAATGGGCCACGGCTACTTTATGTGATAGTTAAAAGTTAAGTACCGAATGACATTAGTAGGTACTTTAGTTACAACATCCAAAACAGGTTTTAAAAGTACAGATTCCGAGACTAATCTTATCGGCCGAGTTATTACTTAAAAGTGCACAAAGATGACGTCAAACAAAATCCCCGACGTTTCAAATCTGATTGGTTCGAGTTGACTATAATTTAAGCTCTATTATATCGACATTTTCCTCATTCACCTGATCTATAAGCAAGGTTTTAAAAGCGACATATAATTAATAATTTAATACTAACAAAATTAATAATATTATAAAGAAAATTAATGATATTTGACGCCCGGCTAGCTGCTGGGGGGAGGACCTGGCGCGTTCTATTTACGGCGTACGAACGACCAAATTATTGAGCCCGGTCCTAGAGCGATGGATGCTCCGTAGGCGCAAAGCTCTCACTTTCCGCATGACACAGGTACTTACCAGGCATGGTTGCTTCGGTAAGTACCTGGGTGAGATCCACCGGCAGGAGGATGCGCGCTGTCACGATTGTGGCGCTGATGAGAACACGGCCCAGCACACGATTGGGATGTGCTCTACGTGGGCCGCACAGCGCCACGATCTGGCAGCACCGCTGGGAAGGACTGACCTCTCACTCTGGAGCGTCATCCAGTCGATGCTTGACAATTGCACGTCCTGGGAGGCGATGGCCTCATTTTGCGATGCTGTCATGTCCTTAAAAGACGCTGCGGAGAGGGCCAGAGGGGAAAGTCTAGAGAATGACCAACCTTGTAGAGGGCGGATGGGAGTGCGTCTTAGACGATACGTGAAACTTATGCCGTCTCAGTAATTGGGACCAGAGATCAGGCTGGAACCTGACTCCATTGCACGGCCCCGACATTGTCGCATTAGCACCCTTATTAGAGGAGTGCCATCCCCGCATAAGGGACTGGGTAGTGGCCCAGTTCCTAATAGATCCCCAGTAGAAGATGAGGCCGACTGCACCCGCGGGGTTTTAGTGGGTGAAATTCGGTATAATCACGAGCCCGCACAGCCACCGAATCGCACCCAGGACCGGTGGCGGTGCTTAAAACATTCCCCACGAGAAAACAAAACTTGGTCGCAATCGTGGCGGTTAGTCCGCGTATTACGCCACAGTGTTGGAATCCCGCGTAGGTAATGGATATTTATATAAAAAAAATAAGATTAAATATATATAACTTAAATAAAAAATATACTGTTTACAATTCCCTCCATCGATTTTATATATATATATATATATATATATATATACTTCTTATGGTAATTACGCACAGCACTAGGCTAACAAGGTGTGATACGTCCACAGATAATATTATTGTTATATTATTATTATAATAAAGACTGTCTTGTGGTCTAATGGCAAGCATTTTCAGCTCCGCCAGTGTGTTTCCTAGTGCAGACTCCGGGTTGGAGCGAAAATCTCATTGGGTTTCTTCGTTCCTTGGAGCGTACGTTAAGCCCTCTATCCTGGACTTGCTTCCCTTCAGGTCGTGTTCCATTATGAGTGTAGGAGAAAGGGGGAAACGGTATAACTATTATGCGATGTAGTTTATGGGCGTCGATTTTTATGAAAAGTTTCCGACTGCTCGTTTCTACCGTACAATAAACAAATAAAGACCACGATAATTGAGCAACAACTATGACCTTGATTATGTTAGGTCTTGTCACTGACATATATCCCTGTTATCTATAGATACCTCTACTTGTCTCTGGTATGATATACCTATCTTTATTATCTATAGATTATTGTATTATCATATACAGTACGAGACTGAGTGGTATCACAATATTCGCACGCGCCTGTATCTGCTTAAATTTAATAGCCGGTACTGCAAGCCGGTAGTTGATCTCGAATGCAGGCGTCAACAAATGAGTTGCACAAGCGAGCTGCGCGCGCAGTGAAAGCCACTTGCACAACCAGTTATTGCCAACTCGTTTTGTGCTCTACCTGATCGTAATAAAGTTACATTTTCAACGCAGGTACTTGTTGAAACTGGTTTCTCAACGCGCGTAGATCCTATTTTGCGATAATGGCAAAATTTGTAAATTGTTTATAATTGTACCCATGATCAATGACTCTCAGGTGGATGTTGCGTGCCCCACGCAGAGCATCTATTTACAGTTTATAAAACGATAATGATAATGAGTGTCACATCGGTGTCGCGGAAATGTTGTAGGTAATTTTTTATATAATATAGAGGGACAAACGACAAATCCGAGTTATAATCAACTACCGACACCCATATAAGTAACACTCGAATAGTATCATAACACATGTTCTCACGAGATAACCACAGGTTTCGGTCAAACCAATATAATTGCAATTAAAACCAGTTTTATCCACTTTAATTAGTGTGGACATAGACACGGTATAAGTATAATTATTTACTCAGGTTAACTGTTTTATTTTTTATTAGAGCATACGTCTATAACTGGTAGGAGCCATGGCTACCCTATACCCTTTAATTAACATCTGCACAGTTACATTAATACAGATCGCTAGGACTGTTCCCTAACTTAGGGGAACCAGCGCCGCATGTATGCGACAGTAGTCAGAAGTATGCCGTATGACCACGTGTGGTGTCCCAATATGGTTCGTGCGTCTCAGCGTTACAAACCGAATTCAATTAAGGAGAGCATAGAGAGTGTTGGCGGTGAGAGTGATTTGAGGGTAATGTACAATGTCTTGGACGGCAGCCACGGACCTTGCTATCCGCCGTGGATGAAGGCGGCTGAGACGCTTGCTCGCGTAGTCTTCTTTTCATCAGAGAGGAGGGCACTCGGAGGGCCACCCACGTGGGAGAAGCTTCAGCGGATACGATGGCAGAGGCAGAACGCGTAAATGTATAGGTAGGGGGGGGGAGAGACTTGGTTCAGTACCGTTACGGACGACGCACCGTATTGGCACTTCCAGTCCTAGACAGGTGGATGCTCCGCACACGGAAACTGCTCGCCTTTCGCTTGACACAGGTATACACTGGGACTCAGAGAGTGTCGGAGCTGGTGTGCCACCAATGTAGTACAGTCGAAGACTCGACCCAGTACACCCTCCAGGTGTGCACTAGATGTGCATTGCAGCGCCACGACCTTGCTCTGGCATTGGGCTCTTTCACACGAGCAGAGCAACGAATCACTGTTGAGGAATCCTGTTCCACAACGTCGCCGATGGACGCGAGTACGTAGGAGACGCTATGACCATCTCCTAAGTGATATTTAAGTCGGACCGGGGACAGGTGACGAAGACAGGGCGCCTGTACCATTGCACGGTCCCACGGTTAGTATGGGTGCTTTAAATGGGGATGCAGCCTGTCACCGAGGTGATCCTTCCATTACGACCTAGAGGTCTTCCGATCAAACACGACTTATGTCTTGAAGAAAAGAGTATACCAATTCCTAAAGGCTGGCAACTACGCCTAATCTTGCAAATATCTAAGGGCGACGATGGTCACTACTCACATGCTCGTTTGCCCCTTATCTCATAAAAAAGACTTATTCATGGGATCATCTCATCCTCCCAAGGCGGCTGAGGGCTTGCGTGAAGTTTTAGTGGGGGCGATATGGGCTGGATTGTACATTAAAACCTTTCTCGAATCGCCCTATCCAGTAGTGAAAAACACATGAAAACCTGTTTAGTCGAATTTGAGACAATCGATCACAAACAGGTGTTCAGCTTTTGTTGACTTTGTTTTATAGTATATAAAAGTGAAATACCACTGCTGGACCACGAAATCTCATAAATTACAACACCTACAGACTTGAAATGTGGCAAGTAGAATAGGATCCTTTTAGAGTTTTGTTGAGGACACATTTTGATAAGAGTACGATTTTGGGGGCGTGTAGCCCTGGTGGTGTAACCGGAGCCTTTTTACGACCACCGGCGCCCACGAACATTCACATAATTACTGTGCCAATGCGTTGATCTACTTTTAAAACTGAAGAGAGGGAAAAACTCTTATTGTATTGACGAGTCCATTTATCGAGGAATGCTATAAGGCTATAATACCATGCCGCTGCGACCAACAGGACCGGAATTACGTGAAACCGCGGGGTGATGCTAGTGACATTACGAAGCTTCTGCTTACTTGGTAGAGTATGTTTACTTGGTAGAGCGCGTCATTCTCAGGAATTACTTGTCTGATTTGCAAAATTATTTCGGAGTTAGATAGTCGACTATCGAGGAAGTTTGCATATATAACCACCACATTGTGACAAATAGAAGCGGCGCATGTGGGTCACGCTAGTGACCCCATGGCGTTGCGCATTAAAATATACATTTTGTATTATTCTAGGAAGTTCCATAATAATGTATTTTGTGTTATTCTCGAACGTTTTAGTAAGCGGTAGTCCCATGCTGTATTGCCGCGGAATCGGGCAGGCACGGCCGGGGAAGTACCCCGCGCTCACATGATATTTGTGAAAAGTGTCAGCTTCGCTGTTGTGTTTAATGTGATTTGTGAGTAGTAGGTGACCCCTTGAGGGGAGGAAGAAAGAAGGACAACACATTTGCATAACTGTAGCATGCGGATGTTTATATGCTTCGATATTATTAAAAGGCTTCGATATATAATAATAATAACTATTATTATTAGTGACCTACCGTGTCCCCCTGCTAGGCAAAGGTATCTCCACTCTCTTTCCGCATCTCGCGGCTGAGAGCTAGATTTTTCCGAAGGGAGTCCAGCTCATATATGATTAAGAAACAAATGTAACGTCAGTAGCACGTATGTAGGTATGTAATGTATGAAACATTGCAAGGCCGCACACTAGCGAATGTCAAAACTTTTATATTTAACCTGCACAGTTGCCGCTGCTTTGAAGGTTTTTATTTGTTCTAAGCTGTCGGACAGTTATCGCAGTTGTTTTTGGTATGCGCAATTCCCTGCTTCAATTCGTCTATTATTTAGTAAAAGCTGGTGCCATGCATTGCAGGCGAATTGAGCGCAACCAGTAGTTACAATTCGGGACAACTGTGAAAAATGCACCTCTCGCTTACATGATACGCCGTAAGGTATCATTTTGTGCAGTTTACGAGTAGACCTTTTTGAGCAGTACACGTGTATATGTACGTGTATGGGCATATATGGTCATCAAAAGAGTCCTCGTTGTCCCCCAACTCTAAAAAATGATGATACATGTTTATTCTAAATCATGTGTTACAGTTTTGTAATTCTCGGTCAGTTGTGGCATTTGCCCGTATTTGTGAAATAATAGCTACGCGGTCGCGTTTCCTGCGGTTAGCGCGAGTCCATTTGCGCAATCCAGGTCCTTTAGGGGAGATGGGGTGGAAGCAGAAGACAATGTCTTTTGCGTTTCATTGCGCCTTCTCTTCTGACATGAAACTTATGCTGTGGAAACGAAAAGAAACCCAATATTACTTTCTCGGATTGCTAGGAGGGCTAGCTGGACGACGAGACAAGATTTGGGGTCGAGAGCGAGACGGGGATCGACCCCCCAATCTCCCACAGTTGAGAGAGATGCATCTCAAGCATCATAATGCTTATGATAGCTAGTTCACATATTAATATTATAGCCAGAGAGACTGCGTGATCCCGCATCCTCTGAGATGTCGGGGGCAGCTCGCGCATGGTAGATCTTATGGCCTCGATGCTGACGTAAATCTATAGCTCATGGAGAGTATCTCGACCAGGGAGCGCATACCAACCTTCACCCTCTGACGGGTTATAGACACGCGAGCGGCTCGGAATATATACGGCAGCATTATAGCTAGGTAACTGACAGATCGTATTGGGATTAGTCCCTAATTTAAGGGTACCGTTTGGACTGTTCTAAGTCGCACGTGTAGCACACACGTGTGACTTAGAACATTTTTCTGACTGGACTGGAGTCTGAGCTATCGCGTATGTTTATATCTATACGTATCGTATCGTGCGTATCTGAAATTTGCTAAAAGGGTCGTGATGATTAAACAGTGGTAGCCCGACGTAGAATCAGTGCAAGGACCTCTTACTAAAATTCGATATTGCAAAAAATATTTCGTACGTGTTTATATACTTTGAGTGATAAGCCTTTACATGTCGACTGCTGTTTGTGTTGGCCTTCGAGATAAGTATTCATAATTATACCTACCTTTACATCGTTGCAAATGTATTTTTTATCCAAGTGTGAATTTAAATATATTATTAAATTGTGTAAGGAGTCCCAAGTAATTAGTATTATAATATTTAAAGACGGCCAGAATATGCGTTTCTGTGGTAGTAAAAAAATCGCGGTAAATGATCGATATAAAATGTATGGACAAGGTTAACTGAGTGAGTAAATTAATATTAAGTATTTTACTTAAGTTAATAATGAAATTTGATGCATATACTATGAAAATCTTAGCTTGCTTCTCTTCTCTATATGGTAAATCCCCAACTATACCAAACTTTAAATTGGTACGAATGGAGGTCACGGTAAAAACACGTAAGTACTTATTTTATTACAAAATTTTAATGACAATCGAGTACTATGCATTCTACTGCAACGATAAAATGTTTCACCAGTCAGCATGTATGAATAGCTATACACTCTTAGTTCAGTTTTTTTTAATCAAACGTGAAAATCTATAATCAATATCTCTGTAGGTAATAAGCTTCACATTAGTAGATTGATTGCCGGATTGTCAGTATGAAGGAACATAGTTTGAAGAACGCATGTGTACCAACTAAGAATTGCTTATCAGATTAAAACTCAACGCAATCACTTAGTTTATCTACGAATATTCAGTACCTACAATAATTGTGTAAGAACAATTTCCTAACACATTCATCACCTAGTTTCGTATAATCGACCGCCATTTACTAGATACCGTGTATAAAAATTTAACTAACAAAGGTAATCCATAAATTATATAGCTCTGAGTAATCATTCTGCAATGTTACGTAGATTAACAATGCTCATAAGATACAAAACGAGGAATTGTGTTTGCGAACTACGAACTCGACACAAAGTAGTCGCCACAAATAAATGCCTGTAGCCGCCTGTTACATGTAACACATGTTTGTCGAGCGTTTTTGATGACGCGAGTGTCAAGAGGTACATTTAGGAAAAAAGTCAAAATAGCAGGTTTTGGGCGCAAATTCGCGAGGATATATTTTTTTGTCTGTACTAACTAGTGGGGGTATTTTTATTTTAATTATCTCTTTTATAATTGTAATCCTACGAATATTTAGTTTCTTACAAGTTAGGGGTCCTGAGATTAATTCGTGACAATTATGTCCACTATACTAGAAACTAAATTTCCATAGATGGCAGTGCATATGTGTGTATGTACTTAGGTATATTTGTTCGGGAGGTTTCTTTGAACTCAGTTTTAAAATAAATACCTTCAAAAGATTGAACTTAAATTTTATATACACTTTTTGCTTTAGGTGACAACGAGAAAAGCCTTTTTTTAAAGTTTTTTTGCTTGTAATTTTCTCTTTCTATCTTTCCTTTCTAGATGGTCTCAAAGAAATTTTCATATCTTAGCAGATAATAACTAACATCATAATCGTGTCTATCCACAGTATATTTCTAAAATGCAACGTTTTTTTTATAGTAGAGGGCGGCAATCAGTGCCTCTCTAGAAATACCGACGCCCATAAATAAACGCATTATTGACATACAAATGAATGCGTCGCCTTCTTTTCTTCCTTCCAGCCAATGGGCTACTCACAAACCGCACGAAACGGGAACTGCAGCTGTCACTTCACAGAGGTGTCATATGAGCGAGATGTACTTTCCTTTCTTAACTGCAATGCATCATGGCAACGCCTCCTACTAAGTATACATATATTACCTATTTTCGCTCATCGAAATGATGTACATAAGATTCGTAGTCTACGCCGCAACGTAGACAACCAGCCAGAGGTCAAACTCGTCAATTGCTACGGAATTTTCAATCGATATCTGACGTTATATTTCCACATTAAATGAACACTAATATCGGGCAGGTTGATAGGTACCGTCTAAATTCTACTAATATTGCAAAAGCTTAAGTCTGTATGTATTTTAGAGTTTTAAATTCGGTTGAAATTTGTAACACTGGATTAAAATAATTATATTTTCATACCGCAAAAAATATTGTTCCTTTATTATACATTTTACGGAGATGAAACCACTAAGAATAGTTAGTAACTATAACGATAGCCATACATAACACAGCGTGAAGACGCGCCATATTGTGTATTGATGGTCATAACGTGAAGGTGTTAATACGTGTTTGTTGGTTCATCTCTTTAAGTTACATTTGAGGAACCCGTTATACGTTAGGTCTAATAATTACATTTATGAACTAACACCATTCTTCTTATTTTCAACTTCCATTAAACTGTATAAAATATAATGTAGAGCCGATGTTACTGCTCTCTAGGAGATTATCATTATAGTGATGAAAGATATTCTTATATTCTATGATTATATCTTAGAATAATGATATCTGTGGACTAATTACACCACGTTTGATTAGTCCTGAGAGTAAGTGCCACAAGGACTTGTGCTACAGATACAAGACAACGGAAATACGTTTCATATTTTAAAAAAGTTAACAAATTTTATATATTTCAGACTTTTATTGTAGAAATACACATAAACATACACCGATTGTCAACCATTCACCAGGTGGGTAGATCTCTGTGTGGTCTCGTGCAGTAGATCGTCTTCCCACCTGGTGGAGTAGGAGATCGGTCGTCTTGGCGTTTATTGGAAGTGACCTATGTCCAGCAGTAGACCGATAAAGGGAGATAACGATGATGACATAAACATACAAGGCCCAGTTAGGTTTCGAACGCACGAGCTCTGGCATAACATGCGTACTAACCGCCACGTTATGAACTGAGCCAGCCGGTCGTCGAATATGGATTAAGTTTACGCTAAGATTACTCAGCACAATAAAACTATTTTAACCGATATTGATCATATATGACGATTCCGATGCATTAGCAGCATTGGTAAAAATGTTATATCATGTCAGCGTTATCATCACCTTCCGGTCCCAATATCTCAATTCAATCTTTGCATTTCTGCCATCGATATATATTTGTGTGTTTATTTCAAGACAAGTGTTTATTCCTCGCCCCTCGCTCCGAGTCACTCTGCTCAATTGTAAGCGGAAGTGACCCATTGTCTTATTGACTGGCTTTACTCACGGCGTAATATGTGTTATGATGCACTAGCTACAACACACAGTTTCACTTATACTTTTATATTTACTTTGAAAGTTTTATCACTTTTCGCAGGTATTACCTGAATGTACATGTAATGGTACAACAGAGAAATTTGGAGAAAACTATTAAACTGCTACCATCAAAACACCAGACGATCCATGACCAGGAGAAAACAAGGAGAAGAATTGCCCATTTTACGAATATCCAGCTTCTTTCGGCGTAGCTGGATATTTTCTAAGCTGCTAGAGTCCACCGTTAAGTACGCATGGCAACACTGTGTAGAACAAGATCTTCCTTTTAAATTCTACTCTTCTACTCAGGACTTAACAACTTGATCCAGATTTTCTTTTGTTTGGTGCTATCGTATAGGATAGGAGCCTCACCTCTATATACTGCGTCCGACGTCTTGGATGTTGAAGTCGCATGTTATTTTGGAGGATTATATTCCATAACATGAGAAACCACACTTCGCCGGTAGAGTGAAAGTGTTAGTTGTACGAATCACACCACCTCCTGCTATTGTCCTGTTAGTCGTAGCGTCATGGTATATAACTTATAGCCTTCCTCGATAAATGGACTATTGAACACAAATATACTTTTTAAATTTAGGCCAGTAGTTCCAGGGAAAGGCGCGTTCAAACAAGCAAACAAACTCTTAAAAAACGTCGCAGTAGACGTGTCTTAATAAACGTGAAATCATATCTATTTTGCTAAAGGCTTGGGTCTATTCCTCAACTTCTAGATATGGAAGACCCATTGCAACTGAGAGACTAAAATTAAGCACTTCTACAAAAACTTCCAGTCAACTAAATCTATATACTCGTCATTTAGTAGTAGTTGGCGCTTTCCTCACATAGACAACGTAAATCAAATACAATTACTTTTATTATTATTGAATAGTACATTGTTTATTGACACTATATCAATGTATCATTTTTGAGAGAGCACTGTTTACTTCGACAAGATTGATGCATCTCCTACGTTATGTTTATTATTAAGGGATGAACAAACAATATTATCTCATGCTTCACTTCAACTAAAAACGGCCGTCGGTGTCATTTATATAAATAAGGAAGAAAAATGTACCCAAAATTGACCACTGTGGGACCCTTATTTTTATACACGTCCCTTGTGAGCTCTTATTATTCATTTTAACCCTTTTAATCGTATTACTTAAATATGATAATAATTAATGTCAAGCGATTTCTAGCCAATCCCCCTATACTACTTTCTAATAACGTCTAGGGGCGTAGCATTTAAACTTACAGGTGACAGACACAAATAATAACATTTACCCAACAGTTTCCGCCTTCGTGACCTCATGTGCTTGCATATGTTTTGTAAAACTGACATCCGCGACGGATACAGATGCACAAACACCAGGCGGATATTTTCAATTCAGGTATACCTATACCTGTAATATTCTAAACAACACATGTCATGTTATCTAGAGGTTAAGTAGTTGTATTCAGAAATTTTAGTGAAGAAGGAAGATTTCTGAACTTAGTGACAATTTTGTCTAATTAACTCCAGGTTAACCACCGCGGAGACAGGATGGCGGTCTTTTTAGTGCGCTTCCAGCAACCCAAGGCTGTTTGTCATTTAACTTCTGACTTCTCAGGAATAGGCAACACAACGTTCCCCATGAAACTAAAAAAAGGCAATACAACGTGGTGTAATGTAGTATCACAGACAGCTGTGGCGTCTGTAATGCGTATCCGCGCACGTATCTCCTAATCACAGTACAGCGCACCTAATACATCTTTAAGCACTAGGCCCTAGGGGAGAATAGCACGGCAACTACGTGAATGTCCCGTGAGGCGGTGTTGCGGATTACACAGTATAATGCGAGGGGACATGCACCGGGGGACGTGCGTTCGCTTTCGGGGCCAAACACTCAACATGTTACCGGACACTGATACAGCATCATATACATTGTAATTTGAAACCAATTGTTTGACAATATCTTTTTTTTTTTTTTTTTTGATGAAATATAATAATTTGTAAAAAAAAAATTATGTTTTTCTTTGTAATTTAGTGATAGTAAGGTAGGCCGTGCAGTGCTCCCCACTATGGTTCAAGCCTTGTCGTGGCGGTGGGGCTCAGTAGCCTGGGGTTATCCGAGACACCTTGGGCGAAGCCAATTGAACCGAGGAGGTGGCGGCTCTTAGTACCCCTCCTATAGGAAGAGGGGACTAAAGAGCAGGGGGAGGTACCGCTCTTTGTACCCCTCTTATAAGAAGAGGGGACAACCCCATCTGTGGAGGTGGCGTCGGTCTCTTCGGGGGCTGACTTGCCGTTGAGGTGCCCTGATAATTTGTTGTTCCGGGGCACCTCATCAAAGGCGGCACTGGTGGCACTCGCGGTGGTTTTTGTGGGTATTCGGCACTATATAATGTGCCGCGAGCCCCACACACCACTGGACCCCACCCAGGGCCAGTGAAGGCGCGTAAATGCGTTTCCCCGCGTCAAAAAAAAAAAAAAAGAAAAAAAAGGCCCTGCAGTGCTGCGCGTCTTGTTTATGAGCGGATTTCACATGTTAGTATTAGGTACCAGTTAGGCTATTAGGAACTTAACTAGCAAATAAACTACAATTTTGGTTTTCAGAGGTTTTAGTTGTAATTAATAGTGAAGCGTTGTGTATATGTCGTATTTGTATTGTACAAATCGCCGTAGCTAGCTAGCCATTTTCGAAAACAGGGCCGTTTTAATTTGTGGCGTGCTAACGGTTAGGCGGATTGTCATTGCGAGACGTTCTTCTGTATAGCGGTCAACGTTACGTAAGTTTAGCCTAATTGAATCTCTTGATTTTAGACAGTGGTAATGATCGATACAAGTATGAAATTAGGCAAGAAGCGTACTAGACATTTGAATCTACCTGAGCATATTTTCTTTATTTCTCTATATTCGACAACCGACGCCATTGTTGGCATGTCAAGCAATGCCGCGAGTGTTAAAATTAGTAAGTAAAACGTGTCGAGGAGGCTGATAATGATTCACTTTATTTCAATCAAGCTGGCTTTATTGAATATCGTATAAACGCCGAACTCTTTCTGGCGCAATTTTACTCAGCCGTGTTCAATCCGGCTAAATGTTGGCCCGCCGAGACGGCGCTGTTTTTCAAGCTGTCTAGCCGTAATGAAATACAGTGATTTAGACAATACAACTACGACAGGTCCACTAGCTATAATACCAACACGTATGACGTCGCTTTACAGTGAAATAAACAAGCCACCAACATATATGCTACTTTAATTCTCATGTCGGGATGCATCTCTCCCATCTGCAGGAGAGTGAGGTTCGGATCTAATAAAGCTGTATTTGGCTTATCTTCGCTATCAGAGTGCAAGTTTAGGTTCGAGAAAAAAAATAGTTAGTGCTTTATTTTGTTTTGTATGAACTCGAATGCGGTCGCAATGCTGGTCAAATGTATGCCCCGGACCAAGTGAATGGCTTGTTCTTTGCGCCTCGAGTTATTTTGTTACATTCAATAATTTCTAAAAGTTGCCCAACGTGACCTTCACTGCAATCAATGTATCCGACCGCTGGCAGTTATGCAAGGTGACCCTTTTCATGCGCCTCGGATAAACCCGCGTGCGACTTCATTTTTCCTTTATTTTTAATTTTGGAGCCGCGGATCAGAAATTAATGTTTGTAATACTGTAACAAATTTAAATGATGTAGTCGTCGTTTTACTTCAGTAGAGAAATATAAATTTTATTTGTATATTATTTTAAATCAAGAGGAATGAGCAATAAAAAGTTATAATACACATAAGGTACTAAGGTACAGTTTGGTATTTATCTTGGCGTGCAATACTAACATGCAAATTACCAGAGAACAAAGAAAAAATTGTGCACGATAAAAAGGTTTTGGCGGGGGTGGTTCTCAGACGGCCTCGTCTGCTGCCTTATTTTGGAGGACGATTTGGTTTCCGGTTAGGGTTGAACCGTTGATAGATTTAAGTGACGTTCAAAAGTACTGTTAATATAAATAGGCGGCCGAGGTTGACGTCAGACTCCAATCTCATATATCGAAATGGCCATGAGGGATCGGAACGATATTGTAACTGAGACCCTCACCAAAATGTCGTAGTGGACTAATATTGAAAATAAAGTAGTTAAAAATAAAGGTGTAGCAATAATATCTAAGAGCGAATAGACTGTAGATGTATGTAATTATATAATAACAGAAAGTTATTTTTATAATAATATTTTTGATAAAAACAATTTTCCTCTGTGACGTTTAACTCGCGATATAAGTACGATCTGAGAGGATAAATGTTTATTGTACCTGTTTAGGTACAATATACAGATCGCGTTTTATTGTGATCAGACAAACGGTAACGTTTCGGTCTATTAACCCAACCAGATACACCGACAGGCATGTTATATATAAGGTAGAACAGTATTCGTGTATATTGTGTTCATCTGTTTTATGCAATACGAGGTATTTGGTCACGGTGCTGTCGCACACCAGGCACCGTATGTTACAATAACACCTGTTTATACTGTTCAAGATAATACCACTTACTTGAATTACTTTTAAATATTTCTATAGGTCGTCATTATCAGATAGGCGCTATTTTCTTTATTTTTTCGACCTGAATTTATGTTGTAGTAGCGAAGAGAAGCCCAATACAACCTCATCGGATTGCTATGAAACTAGGATAGGTGAGAAGCATCCTGATATGAACGTGTTTGTAGCAGTAAATTGTACTACTATTATCATGGCCATAGGGCCTGAGTACTATGGGACATGGCCCTCAGAAGGACCAATACTGACGACGTCGCTATAGCAATTGCTATAACATTTCGTTGGACGAGCGAACACATTGTTGTCTTCTGACACATGTCCTTTGTACAACTAAGGGCTGGCCTTATATGTTCCTGTCGAGATTAGCCTATTACGAAATTAAGTGGCAAATAAACTGCGGATTCGGTCAGGTTCTGGGTAGAAGTAATAAATATAAGTCATTTATATGATAGTGAATAGTGTCGGCTAGCTAGCCGTTACTCTAATAACACAACAGCACATCGTCACGCCAGCTCCCGCATGGCGTAGGCAGAGGGAACGGAGTGCCACACCCACATGCCTTGCCTCCACCACATTAATTAATTCATCTTATCTTGCCTTACACATGCCTCTCTCACGTGCCTTACTTTAACAGTATTCTACGTAAACAGCTCTAAGAATCTAACACAAGTCATAAAACTTTGTAAACCATTCCTTTATTAAATAAAACTCCTAATGCAAAAGAAATATACATTGTCCTTCGTTGAATCATCTCTATCTGTAGGAGACACAATATATGTACTATATATCAGGCGCGTCTTTTTTTTTAAAAGCAGGCAAGACGCGTATAGGTTATACTGACATGGTCCTTTCGACTTCCCATCCGATCGCGGCAAAGCTGTTATTTCCAGCGGTAAAATGTGAGCGAGAGGGAGCAAACTAGAAATCGGAGCATTTTGCCAACTATCGATGTCCGTAGACATCCGTGTAATTTCCATGCAGATGCGTTGCCGTTTTCACTTCCTCCCTTCTAATGGAGCACCGGCTACTCCGCTAGTACCGCCATATTGCGGCATGGCGTTACCCTCTACTAATCTCACTAGCGTACTAAAGGATAACATACATACATACAAACTTTCGCTTTTATAATATTAAAAGCACAATATTGTAAAAACTAGAAGGATCAGTTCGCCCATGATCATGGGTACTGTAAAAACTAAAATGATCAGTTCGCCCGTGACCATTGGTACTGTAAAAACTAGAAGGATCAGTTCGCCCGTGACCATGGTTGTTGTAAAGCTTCTGAAACGTTGGGCCAGTTAAATAATCAAATAAATCGCGATAAAATCCGTAAAAGCAATTTTATTGTAATGAGTAACATTCGCGTAAACTTCAGACATCAATATGTAAACTAGAAGGATTACGGATACCTATGTTTAGTGTATAATTGTATGCTACTCTACTCACTGATATAATGAGAGTATTATGTATGTATTATGCACACACACACACACACATGCACACGCACGCGCACGCGCACGCACGCGCACGCGCACGCACACGCACACGTGCACGCGCACACACACACACACACACACACACACACACACACACACACACACACACACACACACACACACACACACACACACACACACACGCGCGCGCGCGCGCGCGCGCGCGCGCATATACAGAGCTGGAACGTACGATGGCAATTGGCGTAATCGTACAAGCATTTATACAGAGCGAGTCAGCAAAACACAGACCAAGTAGGACCTGGATTGCAACACACATATACATAACCTGTACTTGTTGTAATTGTAAATCGGACGTATAAAGTTAGGTATTTATTTAATTACTTACGTATTGATCTATATCTATATTAATACTAGTTGTGTGAACAACCCTTATCACTTAGGGGTATGAAAAATAGATAGGAGCCGATTCTCAGACCTACTGCATATAAAATTTGGTGTAAATCGGTAAAGTCGTTTCGGAGGAGTAAGGTAACTAACATCGTGACATCACAATTTTATGTATGAACATAATTAGGTAGGCACCATCCATATAGGATTTCGAAGTAAACGTCGACAAAATCTGTCAGCAAATAATACTCTTGGACCACCTGTGTGTTTGTGCGTCCTAAAAATGAAGGCAATACCTACGTTGCCATCTGAGTCAGCAATTATACGTTGGTAATTATATCAATACCTTGATGGAACAAATACTTTATTACCTATTTTTTAGTATCGACTAGGTAGGTTTACTCAAATGTTCATCGATTAATTTCCTTATCATCGCCACGTGTTTGAGTGATTCTTTTAAGATTTTCACATCACGCATATCATTTTTCAAAAGTTTAAGGAATATAATAAGAGTCCATTCAAGAGCGAGTTGCATTTGGAAGGTTTCCGTAGTAACAAACCAAATGTCGAACTATAATGGATTCGTTTTTTACCAATTGACTACAGAACCCTAAAGAAGTGATCATGATAGAAGTACTCGAAATAGGCATGTACCAGTGAAGGGCAGCAACAGCGCCACGTAGAAGATGAGCATCAGACAAAAACTGTTAGGTAATAAACAAATATAAAGTTTGATAAATTTTATTCAGTAATAGACCCGCTGAATATATTTAGCCGGTTCTTCTCAGACCAGGGCTAGGGCTGCCAAGAGTATTTTTATGATACTACTTTCAATAAAGATATTTTATTTTTTCCTCTGATACAGTGTAGAGGTAACGCTCCACGTTATACTACTTATATTAGTGGTCACGTCGCTGGGCTGGAATGCTGGGATGTGCGAATTATATTCAGGCAAACAACCCACGTGTCCGCCCGAGGAACCCGTTTTGAACCGGAATTCGTCGTGCCTAGGTATACTATAGTGTGTGCCTAGCTGCCTAGGACAACGCGCCCGGACGCTAGCCATACGCGTTTGGTCATATAACTGCACAATCGAGAATGCTTTGGCTTTTGTAGCTAGCTTGATTTGAGGCGACCGTGTCAAAATATAGTCTCTAAATAGGGCCATGCTGCATTGCAGCGGAATCAGGCCGGCACGACCGTCGAGGTAGCTCTCCCTCACACACCACTTTAAAGTGACAGCTATGATGACGTGGTCCGTGTTTGAGACTTTCCGGTGGCCCAATAGCCCAAAGAAGGGTAACACGTATGCATAACTACTTTCATGTTATCTCACTTGATACCGACGTAAACTGACACCTACGGTGTCGCATTTCGTGCGGTTTGCGAGTAGCCGGTGGCTCATTGGGGGGAGGTGGAAAGGAGGAAAACATCGGCATAATTATGCTGGTGTTTATGGGCGTCGGCAGTCGTTGAAGGGCTCCCATAGCCCGTTTATCCCACAATGCTATAAAAAAAAAATTATGTCATATCAATTGATGGTGATCAAAACGTTCCGACTCCTTGTTTGCTTCGTTATACTCACTCAAACGTCATGGTAAAGTTTCGATCAATCACGTCGCGCATCGCGCTTGCCTGCCAGCCACTACGACCTCGACCCTCGTGCAGCTTTCGCGGGCAGACCGGGGACACACAGTGTATATAGTTTGTTAGTTAACGAACAGCCAGTTCGCTGTTAGCCAACTAAATAAACGAGCTACATTTACTTATTGATATGGACAAGGATTATAACCGATTAACGTGTTGCGCAGTGGAGGATGAAAGGTGAGCTCTGTCGTGCAAGCGAACTTGTTACTCTGTACGAGAGCGGCCAGACCATCATGTGCACAAAGAAGCATATTATGTATATATTTTATCTATATTATTTTTATTTATTTCATTTTACTTTTTTTATTCGGAAAATTTACAGCTAGCGCTTACAATACGAAGTGTAAATATAACAAGAAGTGTAAATATAACAAGAAGGCCAATTACAAATATCCACGATTAGGAGCAGCGTTATCATCAACATTATCTTCATTAACATAAGACACATTCCAATTTACAGTTGATATACAATATATAGTTGATATACAATATATAGTTGATATACAATATATAGTTATAACCACTTGATGAATTTATTTCTTTCGATATATGTATAATTTTTTATATATATAACAAAAATAGTTTTATCAAGCGGTAATAACAATATATGATACCACAGTCTCCCAAATAATGTGTTGCGAATATTTAATGAGCCCTGTAAAATTACTTACTTTTTGCCTTACCTCCTAACTCAAATAGGTATCGGATGAGAATTAACAGTTATGGTATGGAGGCACCATAATAGGAAAACAAACTTTAGGTGAGTTGGTTCGAAAATTGGAATCTTGAACTAGATTTAGTGCAATTTATAGCCCGAACCACTTTGGGAACCTTTAAGTGAGACCAAATTGAGATTTTTGAGAATTTAATGTGCCGTTTTGTCAACACTGATCGATGCAACAATACGACATCCCATTTGGGTTCATTTAAAATAATAGAGCCGCAGGGGAGGGATAGGATGACCAGTTGTCTCGGTATCGTTCTAACTTACATGTTTTATCATGATTTTTTTATTGTTCGGGGGCCAAACGTGCAGTCCGAGTCTTTTGGTGACTACGGACGCTCATATAAAACATAGTTTCGGTGAAAATGCCAGCAAGTCTTTGGGGCGCTACCATATTGAATGATGGAGGTTAATTTAACAATTACTTAAAGACTTCTCATATATTTATATGTTATATATATATATATGTTCATATATATATATATGTACATATAGAACGAGAAAACTATTGAACAGAAACTACAATGTTTCTGTTAGTCCTCGTTAAGACAATACACCTACTCAATATATAGGTACAATTTGAACCAAAGGCCAAGATCACATGAGAGTTTTTTTAATGCGTGTTAAAAAAGAGATGCATTGGATGAGCCAATCATCAGTTCAAACGTCGGCGCTTATGTACGCCGTCGTGTGAAAAGTTTTCATTTCATTCACATTTAAAAAAAATTTTTAAACGCGGCAGAAAGCTGTCGTATGAACTGGTTCTAACTAATATTTCGCACCCGCCCAACGGGAAAATATATTCAAGAAAAGAAAAAGATTTATGAAAGTAGAGCACTTAAGATTTAGTGAGGTGGTGGCAGAGATGAGATAAAACCAGAAGTTACGACACGATTATTCGAGCATCTATGTACTTGTGTAAAGAACGCACTACACATTCACATTATCCGTAGATCTCACTCACCTGAATGTGGAGGCGCTCCCCATTCCCCTTCCACCTCCCCACGTTCGCCCCGTTGAGTCAGCTTTACTATGATATTGTAACCACACACACTAGATATTCCATGATCCACGACGATGGCAGTGCATCGAACCCCTTGGAAAGTCGGTAAAAATCAAACTTTGTCGTTTGATCAATGATAAGTTATGACGATTGCACGATGGAAAGAACTTGCGTAGTTGTTAAGTAAGTGTAGAGACTCGATGTGCTGTGATTATGTCGTCATATCATACTGTTACCGCTAGCATTTATTTTGGTACACAAACTGTAATAACGTTCTCGGTACGTCTAATTGGTACATCTCTTAGAGAAAGACGTAACAGTCGGATGAAGTGTTATGGCACATGCAACAGCATCGCCGTAGGGCTGGTCATCATCATCAGTCCGTCGTACGTAATGTCAACGATGTCGCAGACATTTTGGTCACCACATTCAACAATTGTTTGATCCGAGTTAAGCGAGCCCGTGAAGTTCTTCGAACTGTGTCAATGTAAATTGGAGGTGCGGCGGCCGGCTGTAATTGAGATGTTTGTGGACTGACCTTTACAATTTACATCACATTATACGGTACACACGACCGGGGTAACCTTTTTTATAGTATTGTATTTTAGTTATGCCCCATTGTGGGGGG